>RJWM01002674.1:79050-124952 GCA_004363535.1 Dasyprocta punctata
TGAGGTAGGTGGAGCGTTGTGAGTTCGAGGCCGGCTTGGGCTACAACGCGAGCGCAAGGCCGGCCTGAGCTACATAGTGCGACCCTGCCTCAAAAAACCAGGGCTGGGGAGTTTGGCTTAGCGGCTTAAGCGCCTGCCCTGGCAAGCGCAAGGCTGTGAGTTCAATCCCCAGTGCCGCAAAAAAAAAAAAAAAAAAAAACTGGGTGCATCTATTTTTAATAGTAATATTATGTAGCTAAGGAAACACTTTAACACATAGAAAATTCATTAATGATAAAGTTAAGACCTGTTTCCAGTAATGTATCCAGGTTTTCAGTTTACTACAACAGCTTTTTACCATACTAGACTGATGACCAAGACAGATTCTCTCTTTGCTTTAATGGAACTTAAGTAATAGTAGGGTAGACATTATCCAAATAAGTGACTAGAATTGTGACTCATGCAACTGCAGTGCTATGTGACAATGCTGTGAGAGGATATAAAAGAACCTGAGTCTAGAAGTGAACACAAAGTGTCAGGAAAACTCTTAGAAAGGGATGTTTAAGAAATGTTTAAAAACTGGATGTGGTGCTAAACACTATAATCCTAGTATTCAGGAGGCTGAAGCAGCAGGATCACTATGAGTTTAAGGTCAGCCTGGTTACATAGTGAGTTCAAGGCCAGACTGCACTGCATAGTAAGACTCAGTCTCAAAAAAACAAAGAATTAGTGCATGGTGTTCAAAAGCCAAAGAATTAGTGCATCGCTCACAATCACTCCCTGCATACTAGTCATGAAGGAGGGGAGCTGAGTGTGGGAAAGTAGTCTAGGCTTTAAGAACAGGATGCTTAAAGATCCCAAGGCAGAAAGGACCTAATAGCACTCAAGAAACTAAAGACGTTAAATTTAAAGTACGAGGACAAAATGCAAATGTTAAAAAAGGAAAATAATATCTTACTTTGCAAATAGTGTGAGATTTGTGAATACTGAAAATGTCCTGGCAACTCCATATAAAGAGTCTTGGAGAACTACCAATATAGTCTAAGGAGGCAGAGGCATAGAATGAAAAAAATCAAAATATAATATCCACGTAATAAGTCAAGGAAAGAAGAGAACTGTGAGGTCAAGACAAAACTGAGAAAAATCCAATGGCAACGGTCAGGTTATAATAGTTCAAAAAAATAAGAATGTGAAGTAACCAGGCCAGGGACTTAGCTCAGTGGCACAAGCACTTGCCCACCAAGTGTGAGGTCACGAGTTCAATCCCCAGTACCAAAAAGCCAAAAAACAAAAACAAAAACAAAACAAAACAAAACAAAACATGAAGTAACCAAGTAGAGTAGAAAATTTGGTTGTGGGTCTGAGAAAAAAAAATTTTTTTTAAAGATGGAGACCTAAACAAATTTAAATGCTGGAAGAAAAACCTAATAATCTAGGAGGGAGAATGACCATCCAGAGATAAGGGAAAGAAGCAGAGAATTCTAGGCATTTCCATATCTGGCTGCTTTCCAGTTTTAAAGGAAAGCTGGGCTCTAAAAACATAAAATAATCATGACACCCTACCCAAAAATACCTTATAGTTACGCTTCCTACAACTTAACTGAAAAACAAAACACAGCTTTTTAAGAAACTCTCACAAAACTTGGAATAACGGTGAAAATAAAGCAAAAACTTCCTGAACGGCCATCCAAAGCCATTCTCAATTTCCCCATTCCCACTGGAACACTTATCACTTGCATCAGGACAAGTATGACAATGCAAAGTCAACAGTTAATGACAGAATATAAAAGAGTCAGGATCCTAGAAGTAGTACAGTAAGGGCCCACTTCTAAGCTTTTTTGCTATGTAAGAAAATAATCCTTTACTTATTTTAGCCATATTATTTGTATGGTTTCCTCTGTAGCTAGACGCATTCCTGATGGATACACTGTACTAATTACCTCATTTTAGCATGAATTTAAAATGTCATCGATATCTGATACTATGACATACATGAAAGTATCCTTTTGCTAAGATGCTACTGCTACATTAACATTCAAATCCACAGGTGTGGTTAAAAAACAACCATCTTATTTTATCGATTATACAAAATATGTTCATAAATAATATTCCAAAAACAAATACAATCAAAGTAACAATCACCATACAGATAAACCATGCGAATAGTTTTTCTATGCCAAAAAAAAAAAGTCCCCTTCATTTAGGCAGCAAACACTTACTTAGTAACTATAAGATATTGTGGCTAAGCAACACAATTTTGGAAATGATATTTAATCGGTACAGGATATACAGTCCAAAGAGTAATAAAGGATAAGGCTGGATAGAGCCTTGAATACTGAGCTAAGAAGGTGATTAAGCAATGTTAACTGAACTGAAATGGAGTCAGCCTCTTCTGGTAAAGAAGAGACCACAACTAGCTCAAATATACATTTAATTAAAGATGTATAAAAATGGTATGAACGCAGAAATTAAACAATGATTAATTCTACTCTTGCTTGCAAGAAACAAGTTACATAAGAGAAAATAAGTAAAAGTATTAAGGCAAATGTTCCTTCAAAATAAGTTAAATAATAAAATTCTATTAAAATAAACATTTAAAGAACACCCAAAGAACACTAAACTATATGTCATATCTCAATTTTTACACCAACAAAAAAACAGTACACCGCTAGGATTAGAGCTCCCATTCAACCCAGCTATCCCTCTTCTGGGCATTTTCCCAGAAGAATTGAAAACATCATACCACAGTGATATCTGTGCACCCATGTTTATAGCAACCCAATTTGTAATAGCCAGATCTTGGAAACAGCCCAAGTGCCCATCAATCAAGGAATGGATAAAAAAGATGTGGTATTTTTATACAATGGAGTACTACTCAGCTATTAAGAAAGATTGCATTGAGACTTCTGTAAGTAAATGGTCACGACTTGAGACCATACTCATAAGTGAGATAAATCAAACCCACATGTGTAAATACCGTATTGTTTCCCTAGTGTAAGAAACGGAAAAGTATATATGATTCAAAATCTATAATACATACTATGTAAGGATAAAAAACAGCTCAAAGAGCAAAAGTAATTGGGAAGGGAAAAGGTGAAAAGAGAAAAGGAAAGAGGAAAAGATATAAACCTGTATATATGTATATGTAAGATAAATAAAATGAACCCACTGCTGAATGCATTCGTTATTGAGAAAGAACAATTAATACTCATATGATTAGATCAATTTTACATGTCTATGTCTGTTAATGTAAATAACCATTTTAAAGATAACGATACACAATATTGCAACCATTGTCAAGTTTCTATCATCCGATTTTGTAAACCTGCAATGTTACTGTTGTGTATTTACTCTAGTCATGTTTGTCTCTTTTGCTTGTTGTCTTTGTTATATATGTCTTTTTTTTCTTCGCTTAAATAAAAACAAAACAAAAGAAACAGTACCCCTCAACCATTCACAAGAGTAATACGCAATAGTAAAGCCTGCCTCAAAAGAAACTTAATCCAACTGTTTATTCTAGCATCATCTCAGCAAACAGGCAAAACTACTACTAAACCTTAACTGAAGTAATGTGAATGCTATCGATTAAAAAGCAACATAAACATAAAAACAAGTTGGAACTGAGTGACTTTTTGGAGTTACATAATTATTAAATTAACACTAAATGCTTGGTATTAACAAGCTGTCATTTAATGGCAAAACTAAATTATAATTTTATGAAGTAAGGCAAATGTTTTGACTGAAGATCTAGTTCCTAACTGCTCCTGGCTTCCTTGGATGAAAAATCAAGATTCCGTGAAACACAATTTCTAATGGTCTAAAATTAAGGCGTAACTCAATCTTTCAAAATAATCATACAGCCAGGCGTGGTGGCACACACCTGTAATCCCAGCACTACAGAGACAGAGGCAAGAAGATCCCTGTGAGTTCAAGACCAGCCTAGAACACAAAATAAGTTCAAGGCCAGCCTGAACTGCATAGTGATGAAACCCTGTCTAAAAAAGACATAAATAAATTAATTAATTAAAGGAAAACTAAATCTCAGAGTATCTATATTTTAAATACACGACTCTTGAAATCTACACTATGCAGCCTACAACTCTATGTATCTTCAAAGTTACTAAGTTTTACAAACTGTAGGACACAAGATGCCTTCATATCTGACTTAGACTTCAAGCATACAAATCAAACAGGAATAAAGTTTATCTGAACTGCAATCATACCGGAGAGTTCTTAAGTGAAAGTGATCCTGTTTTGAGTCTGGACAGACCAGAATGAACACCAAATTTGGTAATGAAGGGCACCCTTCTGGCAGGGACATGCTTTTGTCTGAAAGTTTGAATAGTGATCTTTCCAGATCCCACAGCACTGTATCATATTAGATTTTCCTTAGACAATGGTTGCATACTAACATTCCACAGTTATAAAGGTATGTGATGATGGCTCCCTGTATTTTTACTTTTCACTCAAGGTAATGAAGAATGTTCACCAAATCACAGACTTGAAAGGGTAACTTACGCTTTGCTTTAGGCAAAAAAAAAATTGGCACGATAATCTAATTAATTTATTCCCTTCTAATTTCAGTGAACTGCAGCAGCCTCTTTTTGGCTCTGACAGTTCTTCAGTACACCTTGTAAGGAACTAGATTAGCAAAGATACTTAATCAGAAAAATGACCATATTCTACTTTTATGATACCTAAGTACATACAGAAGCAATTTTTCTTTCTTTTTTTTTTCTGATGTTTCCAGTAAGCCCAAATGAACATGGTAAGCTATTTCTTTTTCCTCCCTGTTTTGTGCTTAACAAGCTGTCTAGTTTAAAGAAAATACATATTTTTATCATTTAAAGATTTTCATAAAAGTTCATTTAATGAAATACAGCACTATAGCAAGCACTTAAATGACAAATAAATTAAAAAGCTGCACAACACACAAAGAAACAATAAAAAGGCTCATTTTCCATAGGGTCATATCATATTAAAACCACAGCTTGTATGAGTATCAGAAAAGAAATTTGAAAGTAGTAAAAACTGAACCCAGAAGAAAATTAGAACCCTTAAAAATTTTCTCCGTAAGCACTGATTGTGCTAACAATTCAGTAACATTATAAGCTATGCTTTAAATTTTCATTTAACTAGAAAACCAAATACAACACACGTTCTTAAATCGTGTTTAAGATAACTGGTTTTCAATGTTGCATTGCTGCAAGTCTCCCCTGAACAATTTATTTTATACCACCTTAGATTCAGAAATTTGAATGAAACAAACTAAAAGATGATTTTCCAGAGAGTTTCGAATTTTGTTCCTCACACTGCCCTTATGAATTCCTAACCTTTCAATACACAATTCATTAAAAAAAAAACACAAGACCCCAGCATGATTAATGTAGTTATTATATAAGTTTCTGAAACTAATGGATTAAACATGTTCTTAAGAACTTAAACCCATTTTAAAGGCTGTGTCATTCAGTTAATGTATTTTTCCATATACTTTCTGTGAAGGCCAGACTAAAATACAAGTTTACAAGGTCAGTAACTATGCATTGCTAATTCACCTATCCATTATTTTTAATATTATAAACTAAACTTATTTCAATTACTAAAGAAATTTTGTTAACATAATTTATAAATAACTTTTCAAAGGAACAATATTTCCTGTGATAACTAGCTCTTTTAGGTCTTTCATATTTTGTCTTATTTGCAGCATTTCAACAAAAAGAATCTTAGTGATATTTACAGATATCTACAGATTTATTTAAATACACACAGAAACCTGGAGAAATAACACAACCTTACATCTGTAACAAGTGAAAAAGAAAAACAGCTAAAGCTGAATCATCACAAAAACTCTTAAGAAACTAATAGCCTCAAGTTTGACAACTAAACTAGTTGTTGCAAGCTTCCACTGATTCCATGTAAGACATCCTCTCCCCTAAAGGAAAAAGATCACGATGCCTAATTTCACCTAGCTATGTCATCTATAGAAAGAATTTCTCTGAAGAACAAAGAACCGGCCCGACAGACTTCACACAGCTGGCAGTTATTAATGACCATTAGGTCATTAATTTTGCCAAAGCCTATCAAGAGAATGTGGAGCTAACACATTTTCTAGACATAAACTCTGGAAACTGTCACACTGTCACTTTAAAGACTCCTGAGTCCTGTCTTGCGTGTCAGTGCTTGCCATCATCAATGTCCTAGCCCCTGTGACTTACTTCTCTGCCCCATTTCCGAATTAAGCAACCCCAACAATCGTAAAATGTCATTATGACACAAATTACCATACTAAAATTTTGTGCCCTGATAATAATGTAGAAAGTTGCATCACATAACCAGTAAAGATGAATTTCACCCTTAAATTAGGTCTGTAAGCAGTATCTTACTATTTCTTTTTACTCTCGTTGAACTGAGAACGATATTTTCAAAGACTTCAGATATTAAAAAAAAAATCCTCACTTTCTGGTCTCTCAAATGACTAGCCAATTCTGGTTATCTATTACACTTCGAAGGGCCAACATCTCTCTATCCCTGGATTACCAACAATTTTCCTCAAGGTAGACCTTACCTATGCAAGTACGAACCTAATAATGGTCAATTTTTATCTTTTTCATAAGCGTGTTTTATATTTCCTGTCTGATGTAACAAACTTCTTCAAGTACACAAGAGTTGGTCTCATAGCTCGATATTCTTAGCTTAACTCTGAGTTCATCTTAGAGCTTTAAAGAATGATAAATTTGGGAGTAGTTCAAAACACAAGCAGCATCAGCAACAGTTACTACACACACACACACCCCATCAGCAATAGTTACAGCGCGCACACACATACACACACTTTCTCTCTCTCCCCCTCACACACCGGCAAACAGACCCCACAGCGGCTCCCCGACCCTGAGTCCAGCGCCCCAGGCGGGGGAGTGTCCCAGCTGAGACCTGCGCAGCAGTCGCCGGCTGCGGCGCCGGGTGGGGGAGATCCGATCGAGAACGCCCGCGGGATTGTGTCTCTGCCGGGGTTACTCCCAGCCGGAAAAGGCTGAGGACCCCGATGCTCCCTTTCGGTCCTGCACCCCGCCACGTCCCTGAACTCCCCGCCCAGCCAGGCCCGAAAGAGCGGGACGGGAAGTGGGGGTAGGAGCCACTCACCGCGATCACGACCGTGTCGTCTCCCTGGAACTTGGCGACATACTTGTCGCCGCGGTTCACCTCTGACTCGTTGAGGGGTCTGAAGCGACACATCACTTTGATGTTGCACTCCGCCGGGTCCGCCATCTTCCCGGCGGCCGGGGCCCGAGGCCGGGTGCCGCTCCCCGCCGCTCAGTCTCGGAGGGAAGGCGGCTACGGCCGAGGCGCGGGGGTCGTGAGGGCGGGCCGAGTCCGCGGTCGGCAGAGCAGGAGCGACGGGGACGGGACTCAGACGCCGGCCCCGGCAGCCCTCGCCCCGCGCCTCACTTCCGCTCCATCATGGCGGCGGCACTGGGCAGAGCGTCCGAGCCCTCAGCTTCTCCCTACTGGTCCGGGGAGGCTGCAGGGCCTGAGAAGATTCTGGGGGGTGTGGGGCGGCCCCCTGCTTCCTTCTGTTAAACTGCAGGCCGGGTCCCCGTTCGCCCGCTGGGCTGTGCTCGCCGGCTTACCGGCCGGCTAACGCCCGACGCCTCCAGAGGCCGCAGACCGGCGACTGGGAGGCAGGAGGGGCGGCTCGGGAGCGGGATTGCGCAGGCGCACGGAGCGCGGTCCACCAGGCGACCAATCCGTGCCCGCGCCGCGCCGCCGAGGCCATGCCGCCGGCTCCCCCGCCGCCAGCTGGGGCTCGCTGATTGCAATCTCCCCCAAGTTCCTTCGGTGGGGTGTTTCGGTTCTAGGGCCTCCGAGCTGCTGCAGCGTTCCCTAGACTCGCTCCACTTTCTTTTATTTCGGGGCAAAGAGTCTAAAGTTACAACTTGTTTAATTCCAGTGGCAGATTCTTATAAGGAAAGGTTGCTTTCATTTCGGCGGGCTGAGGGGCAGGAAAAGGGATTTGAATGGAAGGTGGGGCGCGGCTCTGGTCCGAGCGGGCGCTCCTTCCTGAGCGCAAGGGCCGCGGAGTAAGAAAAACAAAGGACGTTTCAGAGAAAGAATGAAGTAGCTTGCCGAAGAAATGTGGGACCGGGTTGGGTGAGAACCCCTACGCCCCTCGCCCAAGTCGCGGTCGCCCTAGGCGTCGCACAGCGGGGCGGCGGCCGCCCGAACCTGCGCCCCCCACGCCCCCGAGTATTTAGGGAATCTGGGGGATCCCAGGCACCGACCGTAAGCTCGGAACTCACGAACCTCACCAATCAGGGCTGACTGACCTGTAGCGTAAAGACGCTCTTTTGAGAGCTTAGCTAAAGTATGTGGATTTTGTGTATAAGAAGACACTCCATAGTGAACTTCGCATTCTGCTTTCAGAGATGGGTACCAAAAAAGTTCTTTGCATGGAAATGGCTCTGAAATGGATCGAAGAACTCTAACGACAATTAGAAACCCTTTCTCTGATCCCCAGGTTTTGTTTGAAAAGTAAGTCATTGGACCGCGAAAACGTCCAGTGACCCCTGTTCTCACCCAAACATCCAGATCCCCCCAGAAATGAGTCCATAGCTCTAAAGATTCAGCTGGGTTGGTCTGCTGCGATGCAGAAGCGCTCACACCAGAGGAACCATGGAGCATCTAAAAGGAGAAGGGAGAGTTACCACAGGTCTTCGGAGAAAGGAGTTTAGGTGAAATCTAAATGAAGTACTGTTTTGAGAGACTTCAAGCAAAGCAGAACTACGAATAAAGGCATCAACTTCAGATTTCCTTGACTATTACAAAGTAGTTAATACAGGTGCAAAATGGTTTCAGAAATCCCTTTCTGAAGCTACCCAACTGCTTTGGGAATCCTATGTCCTCCAGGGAAGAGGGCAATATTTTATCCTTACTGATATAATTTGACATAGCAGTCTGTGATAATTATATTAACGAACAAAATTTTTCAGTAAGAAATCAAGAGTCGTTCAAAAGAGGTTGTGACACTGTGGACGTAGCATGTCCTTGAAAGAAGTACTTTTTTTCTGTTTATTTGTAGCCAGCTTTATCTGTTCGTTAGTCCAATCAGATCAATAAAGGGTAAATCGTTTTTTTCTCACCCCTTTAGTCCTATTATTCTTCGTGTAATTTCTTTATCACATCTATATCTGTCCACCTTCTCTATAATTCCAGAAGGAAACAACTCTTTCCTTCCCCAAAACAAAATTTTCGCTTATATCCTTAAATCTTTCTGACTCTGATACCCAGATTCTACCAATCTTCATCATCTTATAGCGTTGATTTCTTTCTCTCTCAGTTTCTTCGACTGAAGGAAACAACCAAATCTGACACTTTAATTGACTTCTGTTGATTACTAGTCCTTCTCTCAAAAATAAAGAAAGCCGAGCGTAGTTAAAATTGGTAAACTCGAATTTTGTGGGTGGAGGTGTGGTACTGGGGATTGAGCCCAGGGCCTTGGCATTGAGCTACATCTTCAGTCCTTTCTTTGTTTAAGACAGGGTATATCTACATTTGTAAATCTCCCAGGCAAGGTTTGAACTTGTAATCCTGCTGCCTCAGCCTCCCAAAGTGCTGGCATTACAAGGTGTCACCAAGTCTGACTGTAAATTCATATCTTAATCAGTAATATGCTGTTGTAGGGAAGAGACTGAGTGACCTGAACTCTCATTTGTACAGAATTAACTGGGTATTTTAAGGGAAGAATGAGGGAATGCAGAGGGAAATGACCTGGGGCCTGGTAGAGTCAGGGAAGTGAAAATTTTTAAAAAGTGAGCAGTGAGTGTGTGTGGGGGGGGGTTGTCTGGGGGAATCCTTTGAGTTTATTAACTGGTACTTACAGAAGTAAAGTCTCCTTCCCTCTCACAAAGGCCAAGAGACCGTGGCCCTATCCTGTGGTGTTTCCTGCTACAAATAATGTGTATACTTATTGTGGTCTTTAGTTTTCTGAGGCAAATACTTCTAAGGGAGTTATGGTCATCCTAATGTGTCATTCAGCTGTTAGAAACTGTTAGTATTTTTTTTTTCAAGTCTTTATAGTCTTAGGGTGGGGCCTATCTGAGAAAGACTTCAAAGGAACCTGGCTACAATTTGGTCAAAAAGTGAATCTGACTTCACATTTGCTGCTGTCAAGTGGATGAAGTTGACTAGAAAACACTATCTGACTGCCCAGCAATCCTGTGGGAAGGTAGCAGTGTCTACTCAACTCCCTCCACAGAAGGATATGGGCCCCAATACTGAAAGTCTTTCTGTTTTCCAGAAAAAGCACAATTCAGAGTTCATTTCAACCCCTAGTTTTAAGAATCAAATCAAACTGGTCATTAATATGTGACCTAAGTAAAATATGGTTGGTGGGCTGGATATGGTAGGCATACCAGTGTTCAACCTTGCAGCAGGATATCATGAAGGCTCTATCTTCAGTCCTCTTTATGATCTGAGCAATCATTTCTTCAGCAATTGCTGCAATCTCTTTATCCGCCAACCTGACCTTTTTTTTTTTTTGCGGCACTGGGGATTGAACTCACAACCTCGCGCCTGCCAGGGCAGGCGCTTAAGGCACTGAGCCAAACTCCCAGCCCTCAACCTGACCTTTTAATCTGTGTGACATTCTTATTTATACATCTGCTTATAGGCCACTTTATTTAGGATGCTATGCTATAACCTGAAATTTACCATTCTGAAAATGGAATTAATTACCCTCTTCTGCCTGCCAACACTTAATTCCAACTGCTCAGCTCTCTAGTTTTGATGATCAGTATCTGTTCTTCTGTTCTTCCGAGCTAAGAAAGTTACTATGAAAAGTTACTCTCCAATTTTGTTTATCCACTATTCATGCAATGGAGAAACATGGAAATTTGTATGTGAAGTTCTTCAATTTTCACTCTACCATTCCCAGTTTTTCCCCCATCTCAGAGGATTGGAAGAATGATTGGTCTAGAGCAATGTTTTCAAACTGTACTCCAGAAAAGAAAAAGTTCCAAAAAGTGGCACAGGCAGCTCCGTGGAGAGAGAAAGGCAATGGGTAGAAGGGCCATACAGGGAAGCTCTGGGATTTCTAATGTGCAAGACACTGTTGCCTATCAACTTTTGTCTCTTCCTTTCTCCTCCACAACAAATTCTGGAAACTCAGGCTTCATGAAAGCAACAGTCAGGAAAGGAAGCATTCTGGAAGGGCTTTCTGCTTTCAGACCCATCACGTATACTTCTCCCAGGCAGGGAAGCACCAGGATCCTCTTGTCACAGAACCAGAAAAGAGAAAAATGCAATGTGAAAAACAAAATCTCAAAATTATCCTGTCTCATGAGTAAGGAATGATGGTATCAGAGAATAATGATTTTTGAAATATTATCAAGGGGAAATGAAAAGAATGATTTAAAAAACTAGTTATAAACTAGTTAATTTGTTTTTCTTCCAAATATAGAAAAGACCTCCAATTAGTGAAAGAGTAGGCTTGTGTGAGTATAGTTTAAGATTCATTAGCATAACTTCTACTTATGAAAAATGAGTGGTGCTTTTACCTACACAGTTTAAATCTCCCTAGACATTATATCTCCACTGTAGAAATTGGTCGCTAATGATGGTCCTCCAATGAACCAAACCTTCTGAGATTCACATTTTTGTGAGGTCTCTACACAAAGAAGTGTAGCATTGTATATGCTGTCTGAGAAGCCTTGCAGTTTCCAGCTTGGTCTCTCTCTCTCTCTCTTTTTTTTTTTTTTGGTACAGGGGATTGAACTCACAACCTTGTACCTGCCAGTCAGGCACTTAGGCCACTGAGCTAAATCCCCGGTCCTATTTTTTGAGACAGGGTCTCGCTATGCAGTTCAGGCTGGCCTTGAACTCACTTTGTAGCCCAGGCTGGTCTCAAATTCACAGCCATCCTCTTGCCTCAGCCTCCCGAGTGCTGGGATTAAAGGCGTGCGCCACCACACCCGGCTCTCCAGCTTGGTCTCTTTAGTCTTTCTGGGAGCTCTGTGTATAGGAAGATCAGCTGCCCTGACAGCCCTATGCTGCAAGTATCTTGTGAGGGCACTCCAGCCAGCTGTCCCTGCCATCCCTGTCCAGGGACCGTCTTGGGAGGAAAGCCTCCTGGGCCATCCGTTACATCCACCAGCTGCATACCTATGTGAAATCTCAGTTGACACTCCTGGAGTAGGAGAATCACCCAGCTGAGGCCTACCTGGATTCCTGACTCCCAAAATCATGAAATGTAACAAAATGCTTATTGTTTTAAGCAACTTAGCTTTTAAATAATTTGTTACATAGCAATACAGTAACTAAACTTGTGATGCACAATTTGGAACTTAACATTTATTTTCTGGAATTAATTCTGTCAAATGATCCTTGTGTGTAATAAATATGCTTAGATTACACTATATTTTAGATTAGTTACACATTAAAAAGTTAGATGGGGTCTAATAACATTAATCATTGTTTAGAACATTAATACTGTAAGAAAATTTGTTTTATATTTCATGTAAAGTAAGATATTCTTTATAAATGTGCTTTTAGAATAGGAAATAGTAGCATTCTCTTTTTCAAATGTGTATAAGACAGACCTATTCCTTTCCAGTTCCTCTTCCTAGTCCATGTTTCACTACTTCATGCCTGGATTACTAACAACCTTCAACTCCATTCCCATTTGACCATTCAGTAATTATGGGTGTACTGGTACTATGGGTCAGGTCCCTACCTACGGGCTGCAGATACTGTGCTAGAAAGACTAAACAGTTCTCACTACATCCCCTATTACACATACAATTTTCAGATTAACTTTCATAAAACATTGCTTTTATGACATCATCTCATTGCTCAAGTCTATAACTTCCCTTTTTTCTACTCATAGAGGTTTAGATTCCTCAGGTCAGATCCAAGGCCTTCAATCACCTGACTTCCCCTTAGACAAGAAAGGTTTTCCCACTGCATTCTCAATCCTGGAAACTGGCCTTTCATCATTTGTTCATTTTAAAGTTATACTGATCTCATCCTATAGATCTCTCTCATGTCCATCTCAATCCTATCATTCCTCAAGTCCATGTTCTGCAGGTGGCCTTTCAGTGTGGAATTATCTCATAGGTCAGACAGAAAACCTCTATACTGTACTTTATACCATAGCTTTATTCCTTAGAACATATTTTCAAAATATTTTATCAAAACATTATACATTTATACCTTTAAAAAAAAGACATTACAACAATGAAAATAGAAGTCCTGGCTCCATTCACTCCATTCTCATTTCTTTTTCTAGGACAACCTCTTTAACTTTTGGTAGCTTCTTCTGTTATCTCCATGTTTATAAATAATATTCTTCCACTGCTGCTTCTTACCTTATTGATCATTAATTATTAAAGTTATATCTTCTTTTTATTGCCTTCCTTTTTAAACAACACACACACATTTTCTTCTCTTTATGGTCTCTGTGTAGTTCTATCACCATTTTTAGTGAAATCAATATGTAATGTTTATGCTCTAAGACTACATAATTTTTATTCACAGCTTAGTCATATAGTGCACTGTGATTACACTATCTTGTGTGCCTTTTTGGTTTTTAGTTTGAAAGTTTCAAAATCGTCTCATTTTTTACCTTCACTGTTTAATTTTAAATATCCACCAGCACATAAAACTACTCCTGTTCTAGCTCTTGTTTTTGTTCAGATATCTGATTTGTTTTGTGTATAATCTACCTTTTTCTTCCAAGAGTTCTAGTATCTTTTTCTCTATACTTCGCTCTTCTTTCCTATTTTTCATCCTTGTATTTTGTTCTTTCTGAGAGATTTAACCTTATTCTTACCTCTTCTGTTGGAGATATATAAAGAAATAGTAAAAATATAAGATCCAGCTATAGACATACAGTGAACAATATTTATTGGATGTGCTAATCTCACCTTGGCATGGATGTTTTTAACGAAATAATTTTATTTCATAGAAAGATATCTTTTCTTTTTTGGTACTGGGAATTAAACCCAGGTCTTGTGCACTGAGTGACATTCCTAACTCAGCTTTTTATTTTGAGACAGTGTCTTGCTAAATTGTCTGGGCTTGAATTTCCAGTCCTCCTGTCTCAGCCTCTTAGATTACTGGGATCACAAGCATGAACCATCATGCCCAGCAATCTTTTCTTATCAGTCTAAGGGTATGAGGGTTTTTTTTTTTTTTCATTTTTAGGTTTTTTTTTTTTGTTTTTTGGAATCTGTCGTTCATGTTAGAGAATTTCCTCAAATGTGTGGTAGACCTTGGTGTTCTACCATATTTAAATGAGAAACTTAACATTTGTCCATGTTAGTAATATTTAGAGATTGAAAAATTTTTTACCACTGTGCACTTGACCAGAACCTACTCATTTCATCATGGAAGATATAAGTGTCATTTTTTAAGTTTAAATTTTTATTGTTCTAAATTGACAGATAAAGTTGTATTTATTGCATACAGCCTGGTATTTTGAAGTGTATGTACATTGTAAATGACTAAATCTAGCCAAGTAATGTATATATTACCTCATATAGTGGTCATTTTTGCAATGATAATACTTTATATTCACTCTCTTAGTGTTTTTTCAAGAATGCAATATAAGTTAACTATAGTCACCATATTGTACAACTGATTTCTTGAATTTATTCTTCCTATTTAAATGACATTTGTAACTTTGGCTAATTCCCCCACACACACACATACACACGTACCACCATCACCCAGCCTCTGGTACCATAATTCTACTCTGTGCTTCTATGAAATTGACATTTGTTTTTAGATTCTATATGAATGAGATCATATGGTTTTTGTCTACCATTGCCTAACTTATTTCACTTAACACAATATCATCCAGATTCATCCGTCTTGCACAAATGACAAGACTTCCTTTATTTTAATGGCTGAGTCATATCCATTGTGTATACCACACATTTTCTTTATCCATTCATCTTATTTTTCTAATGCTGGGGCTCAAACCCAGCGTCTTTTCATTCATTGATGGATGTTTAGTTTGATTCTGTATCTTGGCTGTTATGAATTGTGCTGCAATAAACGCAGGAGTGCAGGTATCTCTTGTTGTCTTTGGATGGATACTCATTACTGGGATTGTGGAGTTGTATGGTAGTTCTATTTTTTTATTTTATTTCTTTTTAGTACCAGGAATTGAACTTACGACTTTGAGCTTGCCAGACCAGTGCTTATGCCACTGAGCTATATCCCCAGCTGTTTTTTTATTTTTCCATAATTGACATGCTTAGAAGCAGTGTGTGAGGGTTCTTTTTCTCCACATTCTCACCAACACTTGTTATCTTTTGTCTTTTTGATGACAGCCACTCTACAAAGTGTGAGGTGATGTTTCATTGTGGTTTTGATTTGCATTTCCTTGATAATTGGTAATGTTGAGCTTTTTTTTTTTCACATGCCTATTGGTTATTTTTAAGTCTTTTAAGAAATGCCTTTATGAGGCCCTTTATCCATTTTAAAATTGGGTGATTTGTTTTTTGCTGTCAAGTTGTTAAGTTCATTAATATTTGGATATTAATCCCTTGTCAGAGATATAGGTTGCAGATATTTTCTCCCATTCTCTAGATTGTCTCTTCATTATGTTGTTTCTTTTGCTGTGTAGATGTTTCCTTTGCTATGCAGAAGCCTTTTAGTTTAAAATAATCTCATTGCCCAAACCACTCTTACGGAGATTTCCTGTACGCTTTCTTCTAGCAGTTTCATAGTTTTTGCTCTCACATCTAAGTCTGACGCATTTTGAATTGGCTATGTAGGTCTCACTATGTAGCTCGGGCTGGCCTCAAACTCATGGCAATTCTCCTGCCTTGGCCTCCTGAGTGCCAGAATTATAGGCATGCACCACCATATCTGGCTGTGTTGACTTTTGTATATGGTGTGAGATAAAGTCTAACTTCATTTTTCTTCATGTCCATACCCAATTTTCGCAATCCCATTTATTTAAGAGAATGCCCATTTCCCAGTTTTGTTCTTTTGTCAAAACTCAATAGACTATATTTATTTATTTATTTATTTATTGCGGCACCAGGGATCGAACTCACAGCCTCACACCTGCCAGACAGGCGCTTCTCACACCTGCCAGACAGGCGCTTATGCCACTGAGCCAAATTCCCGGCCCTTTTACTGTTACTTTAATGGCACTTCTGGGGAAATTAAGGTAAATGCAAATGAATATTCAAACTACTAAGTTTAATTTGACACAGTTTATTCCTTGGTCTCCAGTTATCATACCAAGGATATAATAAGTCCCTGGAGGACAGGGACTGTGACTCATTTTCTTTAACAATGTTTATTTAGCTCAATGCTCAGGATCTAAGTGCTAATAAATCCTCTGTATTGAATGAAGCTAGAATTCAATGAGTACCCGTGAAATACTATGCTCATCTCAAGAGACAGTGGGTTACAAATGTGAATACCCACTGAGGCAGTTCTGGTTTAGTAGGAGTTAGAATAAGAATAAATCCCAGAGATAGATTCTGTAAAAGCAGTGCCATAAAAGCACAAAGGCAGATGTTTTGAGGAACCTTCCTGATAATTTGAAATTAATGTCAGGGATGACAGCCAAGATCTTTCACAAAATTTTAGAACCCTAGGGTGGATGTACCATGGCTTGATCAAGCTTTCCTCATGTCTTCAATGACCAAGATATATATGTGTACATATAGTATATATATTTGTGTTGCAGTTGTTTGTTTGTTTTTTGGGACAGAGTCTCACCATGTAGTTCAGGCTGGTCTTAAACTCACTGTGTAACCCATGCTGGCCTCAAACTCACATCAATCTTCCTGCCTTGGCCACCTGAGTGCTAGGATTATAGGTATGCACCACACTCAGCTCTAAGATTTTGTTGTAATTCAGCAAATGAATTATAATTGAAAAATAAAAACTGAGGTCTGTCTAATTTCATATTTTTACAGTGATCTGGCAAGTATATTCATTTATGTTTTTTTAAAATCAACCTTGTATACTTTCTGCAAGGACTTGATTAATATAGTAAAAAGTGTAACCTTGGGCTTGATGGGTTACCATGGCTCACCTCCCTTTCGGTCCTTTTTATTCTGGAAACTCCACAAGATTAGGAAGTAGGGAGAGCCTGTACAGAGAGAAGTAACAAAAATTATTCACTTATTTTGGAGGTCCTAAGTGTAATACAAAAGCATAGTCCGATATTTTATCATATATGTCTTAATTACAGACAGTGTTAAAATATAAAACTCTAAAATCAGAAAGATGAAGTATCTCATCCTAATCATAGTCATGTTGTAACATGTCTATTTTGGTTAAGCTTTTGCAGGAACATACTAACTTAATCAGGACAACTGCAGCCTCACCCCTGGGTTTTCAGCTGTAGAAAGACTCAAAATAATTAAGTTATTTAGTATGACAAAGATATACAGTAGCCCCCTTTATCTGAGGGGCATACACTTCAAGATCCCTACTGGGTCCATAAAATGGCAGACAGTATTGAACGAAATATACACTACATTTTTTCTGTATACACAGCATGGTGTCTATGTCCTGGACAAAGGGATGATTCGCTTTCTGGATGAAACAGTAGAGCAGCATGAGATTTCATTGTGCTACTCAGAATGGCCTACAACCTAAAATGTATGGATTGTTTATTACTGGCATTTTCTATTCAATATTTTCAAATGACAGTTGACCAAGGATAATTGAAACTGCGAAACTGAAACTATGAATAAGGTAGAACTACTCCATCAACTCAATCTTTATGAAGATCTGGTCTTTTTCAAGAGTCTGGAACTGTAAATACTATATATCATTTATGGGTGGGAATTGAATAGGGCTGGCAGTAAAATTGTGTTATAATAACTTGTTTGCTAGGTAAGTCTATTAGGCATCAAACCTTTTATCCACAACATGAAAATGAATATGATTGATATTTCTGAACATGATTGTACATTTGCAGTTAGTAGGTCTAAAACTCATGATATTAAAGATCTGGCTTTACTACTGGTGAATCAGGAAAGGAAAACATGTCATTTCATTCAGATCAACAACAAAAACAAAGACTTTTAGTAGAAGGGATCTCTGCTATTAAGCACTTCTTTGATGGGCAATATTTCATTGTTGATTTACTTGGGGTATTTTGATTTGCATATTAAAGGACAGAGTTCCCATGCTACATATATGGCTTATCTAAGCCAAGACAAAACAGGACTCTATTCTGGTTGTAGATAGCATACATTTTTCATATTAGTTGCTTATGTAATACATAGTTCATACCATGTACAGTAATACAGAGAATATTTGTCAAGTATCCATTTGTCCTTATACTAGAAGAAAGCTAAAGATTGGTAGAGCATTTGAATTCATCACTTTTACTTTTAAGATTTAGTAAACTTGACTGTTCAGCCATTCAAAATGTAAACCCAGTGTTTATGAAGAAATGGAGCAAAGTGTGCTTTGATTGATTTAGCTGTCAAATGCAGACTAAGTGCGGTATCTATAATTCAAATGCAGTGTTTTCATTTTCTCATTGGCATGCTGAGAATAAGCACATGGCTTACCAGAATCAAAGTACAGTGTGTGTCCTGACTACAGAATCTTCAAATCAATATGTGAAAGTAGTTCAAAGTGTATTTTGCCAATTTTGACTCACTATGAAATAACTTTGCTTTTTCAGAGCTGTAAGAAAAAAATGTATGTAAGATCTGACTAAGCTCATTGTAGAATTCTTTCTGTCTCTTTAAATATACACACATGCACACACTCTCACATACGTATATATGTTGTAACATATTTATGTCTGTATGTATATGCATATATATGTAACTTGGGTTCAATCACTTATTTCTACATTTTTATTTCTCCCCCCCACCCCATAACCCATTTGTTACAACCTTAGAAAATGCAAACAGTCATAAGTTATCCATCAGTCCAAGGTTTCAAGCAAGAGACCTGATTTATCTGATTCACCAAGAGTAAAGTCAGACACTAAGTGGAGTCAGGACAACCATATACCACCACTATGAAGTTAGTTTATTCTCGATCAACAGTCAGTGTAACAGTTGCTTTAGCTCAGGGAAGTGGAACAGGGAAGGGGTGGACTCAGGACTCAGTTCCCTGGCTCTTGCCTCCAATCCTTGCCAACAGCACAGCTTGCAGGAATCCCACAAGCCACAAGATAGTTTCCAGGATTGAAATCTGCATTCATATATTCTTCATTCAGCATGCATTGATTGACCCACATAGTAAGGATCAGGCCCTGAATTTGTATTGGGAGAAATGTAGCTACACTCTGACTTCATGGAGCTTATAGCTGAGTGGAAAAGACTAGTTTATAATGCTACATAGCGGGAAGGGAGGTGTCTAATTAAAATCAGACTTTCTTTAGAGCCATTTATTAAATAATTCATCATTTTCACAACTTTATAATGCTGTCATACACCAAGATTTCATATGTTCATAGGCATGTTTCTGGGCTCCTTAAAATGTAGGATACTAAGATTCTATTGATCTATTTGTATATACTTTTGCTTTATAAATTGTAAAGCTGCAAAGTAAAAAAAATTTTATAACAAACACCTACATGCTTATCATCTAGGTTTTACAAGGAATATTTCACTATCCTTTCTTTCTTTTGAGTTCGGCTGGTTATACATCACTCCTTTCAGTAATTCACCTTCTTTTGGGGAGCATTTACAATGAAATCACAGACGCTAGTACACTTTTCCTTAGATACAACGCCATCCTTCTTAAATTATAATAAAGCAGTCAATCTAGTTTCACTTGGGCTGGGGATCTAGCTCAGTGGCACAAGCTCCTACCTGGCAAGTGGAAGGCCCTGAGTTCAATTCCTGGTAACAAGAAAAAAAAAATTTAGTTTCACTGGATTTTTCAATTAGATATCTCAGAAATTTTAGCATTTAAATAGTTACCCTTTGAGAATATGAGAAATATTCAAAGCTGAGACTACAAAAACTTTCTTCAAGGGAGAGGTGATGTAACTTATGCTCCTCTCAACCCAGCGCTCTACCCTGATTATCCAGGTCCTGGGACCCTTAAACCTGAGGATGACAAAATTTCAGACTCAACTTTATACTGCCACAGACGGCAGCTTAAATTTATGTCTGAGGATGAACTATTCGCTTGTTTCTTGGCTTTGGGGAAAAAATGTATTAATGGACTTTTTGGTAAACAAAGATTCTATTTTGAAAAAAAAGATTCAGGAAAATGAGGAACTAAACTGTTCTGAATAATTACTATTTTCTTTCTTTCTTTCTTTCTTTCTTTCTTTCTTTCTTTCTTTCTTTTCTCTCTCTCTCTCTCTCTCTCTCTCTCTCTCTCTCTCTCTCTCTCTCTCTCTCTCTCTCGCTCATTTACTTGCTTTCCCTGTACTGGCAAATCAACCCAGGGCCTTTGTACTGAGCTACATCCTCAACTCATTTTATTTTTTAAGAGAAGCAGTCTTTAAGAGGCCCAGATTGGATTGAACTTGCAATGCTCTTGCCTCAGCCTCCCAGAATGTTGGGTTGACTGGCACATACCACCATACTCAGCTATTCTGCATAATACATCAAACATCTGTCTTCATTGTGGGGGTTATATCCTTGAACATTATTTCTTTAGAATAGTTTCTTTCTTAAAAATGACTTTGTTCTTTTCTGTCCTTGAAAGTTATCAGTTACTCTTGCAAATGTATATGTGTATTCTGAGTTCTTGTTAAAGATCAAAGTATCTAGCACATAATAAGTACTCAATAAAAGTTAATCATTATTAATAATACACTGCTGGACTTCCAAAGCTCATACAAGATGAAGGCTCAGAGTCTTCATATTTTAGCAGGAAGGGAAGTGAAATCTTACAAGGTAGAGAGACGTTAGGCATTTTGAGTCATAGGTTATTTCAGAATATTATTGCCAAAACTTGTAGCTGTTGCAGTTATTGCATTTTCCAGACATGAATGCTAACTAGTGGGAAGTTACTTGTTAGTGAGTCCTGCCTGTGAGTTAGGCAGATAGACAGAGGGAAGCATTGAGAGATAAGGAGGACGCAGAGAATCAGAAAGAATTGGGGATTCCAGCTCAGTACCTCTGCCCCTTTCCTTGCTCAGCTGCTCTTCTCCCTGAAAAACCTCTCCTCAAAGGAGGGTTTTAAACCCAGTCATGATGTGGTGCAAGCTGCTAACAGTTTGAAACATTGACCTCTGCCAAGGGAAATTAACCTTTTAACTGGGATTGAGTTTTAATTTAGTAAGGTTGCCTGCAGGGGTTGGGAACAAAAGTGAACAAAGTCTAAAACCACAGGGTCTAGAGAAGACTGGGTGAAAATTCAAATTCAATCTCTTACAAATCACTGTGCCAGCCAAACAAAATATGCTGGAAGACTTGATTTAGCTTACAGCCTGCTAGTTTGTAACTCATGAGTTAAAGAAAATATAAATGTGAAATTAGAATTGTTATCTAGTGGGTCATTGAAACCTGTGTTTAGGTGGGTCCTTCTTTTAGGGATAACAGGGGAGGGTAGGAGAGCAGGGGGTGTAGTAGTTGTTCCAGGTATGCATATGGGTCCTGGGCGGACCCCTGCACTGACCTATGGCAAGAGCTGGAGTCTCCCAGAGTCAGATAGCTCTGGTTTCAGATTCCTATTTGGTGTAGCCATTACTTACAAGAGGATCTTGAACAAGTTGCTAGAACGTTGCATACCCATTGGGTTGTTGAGAAGGCTGAGTGAGATAACAGTGTCTGCCTCAGTACAGAGGACCAAGTGCATTCAATCAACAGCTGTTTATTGATTCCTGAACACGACCGTAACTATGGTTCCATGGACATCTCCCTTCTAGCAAAGAATGCAGGCTTTAAAACAAATACTTAGATAAATAAGCATCCAGGAAATGGAACCATTCTGCATTCACCCAAGAAGCGGCCTCCTCAATTACAAAGATGGATGGACATATACTAATTGTCGACAGATAGGAAGAGGAATGTTAAGTTCCAATTCCTGTGAGATATTTCCTTTTTAAACTGGCATCTATAAAAAACAAAACCAGAATTTTCTGTTATTGTTAAAGGCTACTCTACTTGAGAAATGCTTTCCTATTTACCCCTTAAATCAAACATACAAATCAAAGACAAGAAGTCATGAAATAATTGTCATTCTTCAAGTAGGGAAACGCACAATGCTAGACACTGAGAGAAAGAGAAGCATGAAATCTATGACCTTAAATTATCAGGTATTTTTAAAATTAATTCATTATAAATGTTCTGACGTAGGCTCTTTTTCTTCCTTTCCCTGAGTGTGGGTGTAAGGTGTGGTAAGTTCTGGAAGCTGCTGAACAATTTGCTCTTTATCTCTGAGATTCATGGACTATAACTGTAGAGGATGACATGATAGCCATCCAGACATACTTTATGGAACTAGCATATAATTCAATATAAACGAACACTAAAGTCAAGGAAGAGCTTAAGACACAATGGAGATGTGGGTTGAATTCCAATGGATTGGAGTTCATGGATTGAATTCTAGAAGGAAAAGAAGGGTCCCGAGACCCGGCAGCAGCCTATTTGCCTTCCTCAGGCCTCTTCCCTTCAGCCTTAGGGAGATTTCTTCACTTCTTTGAGCCAGTTGTTCCCCGGAACACAGGGATCCAATCCTCTCCTTCTCAGTGACTGGGAGAATTAAATGAGACAATGAATGTGAGTCCTCAGCAATGGTGCTACTTTAGTTGTCTTTGCTTTTCTCCAGTGTAGCTTGCAATCACCAGCTCATCTCTACTTTACCCACAGCTCTTTGTTCAGACTCTGGCCTGTTCTTGCCTGGACTTCTGTAGTCGCCTCCTTGCTGATCTCATCCCCAAACCATTCTCCATACTGCTGCTTAAACGATTTTCCACAACCACTTACACAACAACCTAAGAGACTTGCAACATCTTCCCATGACTTGGCTTCCTTTTATTAGGGTATCAGTTCTACTCAATAAAATTTACACATTTCAAGGTGTTTGATGAATTTTGGTAATTGTGTGTAGTTGCATAATCACCCACCCTCACTATCTAGACATGCTATCCTCACCCTTACTAACTGCACCTTTGTGGTTCATCTGTCCTTACTCACTCTGCTAGTCAACTACTGATCAGGTTTCTGTCACTATACTTTCTTAGTATAGTTTCTGTCACTATGCTTTCTTTTTTTGGGGGCGGGCACAGGGGATTGAACTCACAACCTCATACCTGTCAGGCAGGCACTTAAGCCGCTGAGCCAAATTCCTAGCCCATGTTACTATACTTTCTGTTACTTTTTCAAAAGTAAACTTTTAAATTTTAGATTTGCAGAAAAACGACAAATCTAGTCACGATAATGTGAAATACATATTTGATCTTCATCTTTATTTCTTCTCACATAGTTCCTGAAACCCTTGGAATCTCCTCAGTGATGAGGGTCTTTTGTATGTCTTTGAACTGATTGGAGGCTAGAGGGGCCCTAAAAAGATCAAGGCATGATGAGAAGAGTTAAAACTTTTAGCATGAACCCTCAAATCCTGGGCGGTAAGACGGGGTAAGAGTGAACTGATTTCCAATGGCCAGTGATTTAGTCAATCATGCCTGCATAATAAAGTCTCCTTAAATCCCCCAAAACACCCCGAATGGAGAGGGTTTGGGGATCTTACAAATAGCAGAAAACATGGAGGTCCTTGGAGGGTTGGGCACCTGGGAAGGGCACAGAAGCTCCTGAGTCCCTTCCCACACACATGCCATATGCATCTCTTCCACCTGTTGATTCGAAGCCTTTGTGATATCCTTTATAATAAATGGATAAATGTAAGTCAAGTGTTTCCCTGGATTCTATGAGCTACACTAGAAAATTCATGGAACCCAAGGAAGGGATCCCGGAAACCTCAGTTTAAAGCAGGTCAGTCACAAGTACAGGTGACAACCTATTATTTGGAGTTGACAAATGAAGTGGGGTGGACTGTCTTGTAGGACCTGACTTCATTTCCTGGTGTATCAGAATAGAACTGGAGTATGGGATAGCCAGTTTCTGTCTACTGCACAAGAATTGCTTGTGAGGGAAGAATTTCCACACACATGATATCAGAGGGCTGTGTTGAGTAGTAGAAGTAGGAAAAGACACTTTGGTCTTTCTTATCCTCAAAGCTAGTATTGACAGTCTCTGTATAACCCACCTGGCTTCCCCTATTCCTAACATCTCATATGAATATGTTGTATTTGTCACAATTAATAAACTTATATAGACAAGCGATCATTAACTAATATCTACCCTTTATTCGTACTCCTTAGCCTTTACAAAATGTGCTTTTTCGTTTCGTTTCAGGTTCCTATCCATGCTATGTTACAGTTAGGCTTCTATTGTCTCTGGTAGTTTCTAACTTTCTTCATTTTGATGATCTTGACAGTTTTTTCCAACCTTTATTTTTAGATACATTTTCATTTTTAACTTTAGTATACAAATCCCTCTAATACAACACCCTACCTGTACTAGTTTGCTAGGGCTGCTATAACAAAATACCACACTCTGGGTGTCTTAAATAACAGAAATTTTTTTTTTCACAGTTCTGAAGCCCTGAAACCTAAGATTATGGTTTTGGCAGGTTTGGTTTGTTCCTGAGGCCTTTCTCACTTCCTTGCTGATCTGTTTTAAAGACCCTGGTGCCTTTGTCGAGTTTCCTCCTATAAGGACTCGAGTCAGATTGCATTAGGACCCTCATTTTATTTTATTTAATTACTTTATTTATTTTTATTTTAAATGAAAGGAAAGCAAGAAACTAAAACAAAACAATTTCACAACTAGCCAATAAGACAGTAACAATCATCAACACATTGCATATTATTATATTCCCAGAAGTTATTTAGGATAAAAAATATAGACATGAAACATTATCCAACAAATTATTAACACAAAACTTTTGCCTCAGTGCATCAAGAGAAACCTGCTATATGACTATCTTTTTTGTTATGATTGCTCTATTGTTTTCAAAAGGACCCTCATTTTAATCTAGCTACATTTTTTTTTGTTTTTGTTTTTTGAGACCTCATGGTGAACCCATGGCAATTCTCCTGCCTCAGCCTCTCAAATGCTGGGATTACAGGTGTGCACCACTACATCCTGTTTAAATGATTTTAATTTAGTTTTATCACTTGTTTGAAGCCCCTCTCTCTAAGTGTAGTCATATTCTAAGGTACAGGGAGTTAGGGCCTCAGCATAGGTATTTGAAGAGACATAGTTTAGCCCATTGCATAACCTGATGATTTTATCTTTTACACCACCTCTGTCCACAGCCCCACATTCCTCGTTCAACTTTTCAGAGCTCAACTCTAGGCTGTCTACATTTAGTGGGTTTTCCATGCTTTTAGAAATCAATAAAACTGATTCAGAGGAATAACATGTCACTTCTCCCCTGCTGCTACCATCAGAGAGTTGTTCAGTATTGTATAATGCTCCCCACCAAATGGCTGTGTTCAACTCTTGTTGATCAGAGAAACTTCTATTCACAGAATTGCCACTCTTGTTGGCAAAGTTGTGAGAATTGGATCCCTTATTTCTGGGTGTGTTAGCTTTCTGACACTATGACAAAATACCTGAGAGGAGGGAAGGTTTATCAAGATAAACCTCACAGTTTTAGAGTTCAGTCTGCAGTGGATTGGCCTATTACTCCTGAGGCTGTGGTGAGGTAGCTCATTTCATGGCAGCTGGAAGGCAAACAGGAAGGACCAGGGTCCCAGTATTCCATTCAAGGACGTGGTCCATGGGCTAACTTCTTCCCATTAGTGCCCAGCTCCTAAAGGTCCCTCTACCTCCAGCAGCACCACAGGCTGGGAGCCAAGCATTTAACACACAGGCCTTTGGTAGATACTTATCCATGCTGTAGCACACACATGAAAATTAACTCTTCTTGCCTCTAGAAGAGTATGAGGTAGCCTGAGGAGTAGAAGGAGGGCATATCCAAGAGTGGGTAGTGCCCAGCGTTGGATCAGGGCAATGACAGAGTCATGGTTACACGTTGTTTACTGCCACACATACTCTAGTGTCTGGGGGTTCCATGTGCTTTGGCAAAGCATCTCGAAGTTTCACACTCAAATCCACTAGGAGAAGTAGTCCCTCATTCTTCTGCGCTTCATCCTTTGGTGCTCCTTCTGGATTTTACCTCAGGGTGGCTGTCCCAGGTGACTCATGGGAATTTCATCCCTGCTGAACCACTGGCTGTGCTGCCAGCACAAAGGTCAGTCTAGCTAGAAAGCTTTTCTCTGTAATTCACTCTTCCTTCAAATGATAAACACAACCCCTGGTCTACTTGTGATGCACTATTTACACAAATGTATCGGTCCACGCATGTAAAATATGTGTGCCTCTAAACCCTTTTTGTGCAGTGGTATCCACAATTAAATTTACTATTAAGTAGCTCAAGTTAAATCTATTAGTGAACAAATATCTTTATAATTACGTGACACACAAAGAAAAGAGCATTTTTAACCCTAAGTTTCAGAATTCAAGGAGCCAAAATTAAAAGAAATAATGAAAAGAAGTTAAACTAGGCATGGTGGTATATGCCTAGAATCATGGCATCTGGGAGGCTGAGGCAGGATGACAGAAAACTTGAGTCCAGCCTTGGAGACCCTGTCTTAAAATAAAAAGGCTGGGGTGTGAGGGCTGTGGCTATAGCTCAGCATGAAGGAGAGAAAGGAAATAAGGAAAGAGTGGGTTTTGGGAATAAAGATAGGGAATTTAGATATGTAGAGAGTGAGCTGCCTTGGGCCTGTCCAAGCCAGTATAGTAATGTTAGCTTGGTGACCACTCAGGACTAGAGATAAAATTTAAGGAGTTAGGTTTCACAGGGGCACAACTGAAGACAAAGACGATGTGGAGAGAGGACCAGAAAGTTGAAAGTTGCAACTTCCAAGCTCAAGGAAATATCTTCCCATTATATCAGAGTTGTAGTGAATACATGCAAACATTAAACTTTATTAGAAAGTTGGAGTTGGAAATTTGGCATAATGCAGTAACTCCCAGAATGATATATGTGGTTAAATACATTCACAGACAGCTTTTCTCATGCTCAGTAAATGATGTGCTTTTCTGTTATAATGTAGTCTTTGGAGTGTCTTCTGCTCTTAAAAACATTTAAAATTAGTTACTTCCTTGAATAGAATACTTCAAAAATGACACCGCCATATGGCAGACTAAAGAAGTACATTTTAGTAGTTAGAGAAAAGCATCACTGGGATATGAATTTCTGATTTTGTTATCAGATCTTCTTTCCTTAAATTTGAATAGGTAGGGATGTAAACAACTGAACAAAGTGACTTTAACTGCTAATAGAAAAACTGTAATTGTCCTGTGACCTTTAAAATTTTTATTAAGCCACATGTGGTGGTGCACAACTATAGTCTCAGTACCCTGGGAAGCAGAGGTAGGATGATCCCAATTTTGAGCCCAGGTGAGATAATTTAGCAAGACCCTGTTTCTAAAAACAAACAAACAAACAAACAAACAGGAAAAAGCCTGGGCACTGTGTTCAATCCCCAGTACTGGGGGAAAGTTTTCAAAACATTTAAAATTTCATCAGTAATAAAAGTATAAGAAAATAAAAAAAGAACAGTAAAATGAACATTTAGAGTATTCTAATTTAAATAATTAGAATGATTAAGCACTATGTTGTTATTTTTCTTTGTTTTTTTAAATTTTATTTTAAAGATAGTACAATCCAACAGAACAAAGTCTATCAAAACAAAGCAATAGAACTGGTACAGAACTTCAAAGCAGGATACCAGGAAAACAATAGCTACTGTAGTACATCTTGTTATCTTCACAACAGTTGTCCATCCCATCAGGTATAGCAAAATCAAACCAAAAACAAAACAGAATAAAGCCAATCAAAATGGAATACTGAATAAAGCAAAACAATTAATCAGAATAAAGCAAAACAGTGAGAATAATATTGGGCCTCAAAGACAAGATAGAAGGAAATCTCCCAAATTTGCTACATTGCATACTGTCATCCTCCCAAGAGATGCTCAGATTGCTGGCCCCAGGCCTGCAAAATCAACCAAACAATACAAGCATTTAATAACTTTATGTACCTTAGTTGCTATCAACTTAGCCAGTCCTCCGAACCAGCAGGTTGCTTATGGGGGCAGGGGCAGTTGATTCTCAGCCTGTGCACCAGTAGGCTCATGGGAGGTGCTGACTTTTCTCTTCCTGGAACCTGTTGTGCTGCTTACCAGGAAAGCTGGCTAGTTGTCTTCCTATTATTTTCTTTGTAAGAAACCAAAGGATACTTCCGATGGTGCCTTGGCTCCTTGTTCTGTAACGTACAACAGTTTGTGTTCTTTTGAGACCATTCTCCTTTTTTTTTTTTTTAAAGAAAGCTACAATCTTTTATTAATCTATGGAAAGTTTAATCTGATGTTAACATTTATTACATTTAAACAAACATGGTCCAAACACAGTAAGACATATCTTTGACTCCAGCCCCATATTCAAGACAAAAGCCTTTAAGAAAGAAGAAAAAAAGTTACCTTCGTGTGTTGCAACGTGAAAATTGGGAGGTCAAATCTACAGAGCTGAGATTTTGCTCATATTCTGTGACTATCTAATTCACTGTTTCGTCTCAGAACCAAGGTTCTTGACACCTTCCATCACTTTAATCTGTTTTAGGTTGTCATCATTTTTTGTTTTCGTTTTATTTTCTGAGGTAGAGTCTCACTATGTAGGCTTCATTCCTCTTGCCTCAGCTTCAGGAGTCCCAGGATGGCACCTCTGTCTGGCAGTAATATGTATCAAAGCTCATGCTGAACAGTGGGTTCTAGGTTGCAAAAGAGGATTTATGTTTTGCACCAGTCCAAAGTCTTAGTTCACAAGTTAGACAAAAACAGACACAAGTAGAACTGTACAATGCGATTCATATTTAACAGAATAGTCAGGTATATAATAGCAATCACAAGGAAAACCATAGTTGAAATAATAAAACTTATCCCCATATATGAGGGAAAGTATTTTTGAGCTGCTGGGGATCAAATCTAGGGCCTCATGCTGCTGAGCTTTGTGCCAGAGAAGGGAAATGATTAAACATTTGACAGTAAAAGTCTCTGTTGTCAGAGTAAAGTTGGAATTTAGAAACAAGGTATTCCAGGTAATCTAATGAAACTGGTTGGATGTCAGTGATTTTATCTAATATTTTCTCAGCTCTTACTCTGAAAGTAATAAGCACTGACAAAAACAGCAGGACTTACATATAGGAAGTGATATCTCAGCTTTTCCCCAGTGTTTTAAAATTTTACATGTTTTTTGTATTTCTATAGTTTCTTCTGCAAACTCGTTCAGGTTGTTTTTATTGTTCTCCTTAGTTCTTGGTTTAAGAATTTCTTTATCAGCATGCTGGCATATCTATCCACATTGATCATCTTTAGTCATTTCTTCTTATGAAAAAAAATCACTGTTCTGTATATTGTTTACCTTGACATTCACATGTTTGTTTACTTTTCAGACCTTCCAGCGTTCTATCCCATATTTCTGGCCTTAGCATCTCTCTTTGTAGACAGAGCAGGTTCTTTATGGTTCTTTCATTCTAAGTACACATTCATCTTCTTTGGAAATTCAGAACTTATAATGAAGTAATTCTCCTCTACCAACTCGATGCCGCATTCATCATGTTCAAGATGTGTTGTCTCATTTTCCTTTCCTGAATCTTTAACAGGGCAAATGAAGTCATCATTATTCAAGTATTTGTACCTACTACTGTCAAGATCTTCTTTGTCTGAATCTTCACCAACATTCATTTCAAGGATTCCTTAAAATGGTGTTTATACTTTGGTTTTTCAATGTAGTTAAAAATTATCTTATAAACATGGGTGAATATGTATCACCACAATATGATGATTTTAAATCTTCTGGGAAGATACCCAAAAGGGGAATAGTTGGGTTGAATGGGACCTGTAATCCTCATTTTTTGAGGAATCCCCACACTGATTTCCACAGAGGTTGCACCAGTCTACACTCCCATCAACAGTGGAGAAGGGTTCCTTTTTCCTCACAGTTCTGCCACATTTGTTATTGGTTGATTTCATGATAGTTATTTTTTCTGGAATGAGACAGAATCTCAGTGTTGTTTTAGTTTGCATCTTTGTCTCCAATGATCAGGGATGCTGAACATGTTTTCATGTATTTAGTCACCATTTGTATTTCTTCATCTGGGTAGTGTACATTCATCTCAGATGCCCATTTTTGGATTGGGTCTTTAAATTTGGGGGGATCTGATTTTTTCATTCTTTATATGTTCTAGATCTAAATCCTTTGTCTGAGGGCCAACTGGCTAAATTTTTTTCCAGTTCTGTGGGTTGTCTTTTTGCTCTGTTGGTGATTTTTTCTAAGAAATTTTATGCCCATATCTTGTACTTTGAGTAACAATTTTGAAGATAACAATACACAATATGTTAACTATCATTATTCTCCTATTATCTTGTTTTGCAATGCTATGTATTTCCATTAAAAAAATCTTCTTGCAATAGCTTGCTCAAAATTTAAAAATTTCCTCCAAGGTAATGGTTTCCTTTCATTCTCAGAGTATAAAAATAGGAAACTCAGCCCTTTGTCTTTATTTTTTTTGAAATCTATTTGTGACCTTTTGTGATTTTTCTTCCTTTTGGTCTTCCCTTTGGTGTTGATTTTGGCTTGCAATTCTTCTTATTTCTTATTTCTCTTGACTCTTTAAAAAGTAGCTTGTAAAAGTCAATGGTCTTGGTTCTATAGGTGAGTCACTTGATGAATCTGTTTGAACACTTTCAGGTATATGAACAAATTTCTTAATGGGATTTCTTTGAGTCAGTGTAAGTAAGGAAGGCACATATTGTGTTTTAAACAAGCTGGTATCAGATAAAGAGCCATCACTTTGGTTTTCAATTTTCACAGCTGTATTAGATGTCATATAGTTATCAGGATCCATTCCTGATTTATCCATCACTTGCTCTTTGCCTTAAGGTTTTCTCCCTTGACTACACTGAAGAAAAGCTCTCTGCCCTTTCCTTGCAGAAGTGTTAAGCCTTGTCAGTGGAGGGTAAAGAGATACCGTGTGGGAAAGAAGCCCTAAAATGATAGGGATTTAGCAGAACCTAATAAGTTCCTGGGTATCCAGAAAACACTTGAAACAGAATTGAAGATGTATCCTACAGAACTGAAACCAGAATTATAGTCATTGACGCCACCTGTCTTCTCAGGATTTGTCACAGAATCAATATATGACATCCAGGAATGTCCAGGGTATTAGTAAGAGCCAGAATGGTGGAAAGTGCTACATTTAAGGAACAACTTTTAGGGTTCTATTTGCTTTGTTAATTTAATGGATAATATAACATCATCTTTGGAATGTTAATACTCCCTTTTCCAGGAAGAAGCTTTAATTATTGATTGCAATAAAAACACTTCAATCACTTCATATAATAATATGCAATGTGCTGATGATTGTTACTCTTACTGGCTGGTTGTGAAATTGTTTTGTTTTGGTTTCTTACTTTCCTTTTGTTTAGAATAAAAAACATAAAAATAAAAAATAAAAACACTTCAAGATCTCAGTGATAACTGAGAAAATGTGTGAAAGATACAATTTATTTTAAAGTTGATAATTTCTCATGATTATTTTCTGTGGAAGACTGATTGTTATGTAAGTAGAAAGAATTTATATGTAAAATTTAAATTCTCTTCAAAAAGAACCAATCTTAGATTATAGAAGCTATAAAATAGATTAATAATTGATATATAGATAAGCAATGAAGCTGTTTGTTTGTTTGTTTGTTTTGAGACAGGGTCTCACTGTGCAGTTCAGGTTGGCCTTGAGTTCACTATAGCTCAGGCTGGCCTTGAACTCATGGCGATCATCCCACCTCAGCCTCCCAAGTGCTGGGATTGCAGGCATGTGTCACCATGCCCTGCAGAAGCCCTTAGTTTTATAAGCAACTTGAACTTGAAAAGTGTTTACATAAATTCACTGGCAGCCTTCCCAAACTCATCAATAACATCATGTGTGTTGGAGTTAACATATTTCTCTTTCATTGTGTGGTTTTATATCTGTGAATGTTCTTAAATTTACACCACATGAATCATGAACAACTCTTAAATTTTCTATGCATGGTAGTCAGAAATTATTACTTCTAGTCTTTGAACAAATTTTAATTTCCCTCCAATTTCTCCTGGATGTTGAAGCTGTAACTTTTTAGAACTTTTCACAGTTATTAAATCTCATGTATATAATTTCCTGGCAATCTTTGCAGAGGAATTTCTGTGTGCATTTACTTCTGCCATACACCTGAGTGAAATGTTGAGAATAAAAATAAGTGGAAAAGGTGCAGGCCTAGGAAAAAGAAGGAAAAAACTAGGAGGTGGCCTCATCTTTCCACAACTTGGCCCATACTGCCTCTCCCATCACGAGCTCTTTGTCCAGCCACGTGACAGGTTGGCTTGAAGAGCGTAACTCTAGATTGGCAGGACAGCATAAACACAGAAAAGCTACGTGGATGGTGTGCTGAATGGGTTGAGAGGCACCTGGATTGATGTTGGGGAATGTCAGAAGATGTTATGGTTTGTGTCTGAATTTCCCCCTAAAGCCTCATTAAGTCAAGGAGTTGGGCTTCTACAGTTTGTGATTAATTCGTGGTCCAATGCTGGAATTAGGGGTGTGAGTGTTACACCCGCTCTGGGGCAGGTAGCCTGCATACAATACAAGGGAGAGAAAGAGGCTTGCTGTCAGGCTCCTTCCTTTTTGCTTTTGCTGCTTTTGCTGTCTTCTGCCACCACGAACTGTTGCCCTCTGCCAAGCCACCCTGCCTTGGAGCCAGCTGATTTTGAACTGAAACCTCCACAAACTGTGAGCTAAATAAACATTTCCTTAATTTTGGGCAATGAGTATTTTGTCTCAGCAACAAGAAAAATCAACCAACACAGACAGGTAAAATATAGTAAAAGAGAATAAACAAATAAATGTAAACTAGATGCTCCTCCCAAATCTTAATGTTGGGGGCTGAGACATTAGAAGAAAGGAAAGGAAAATACGGGGAGAAAGATTAAGAAACTACCAGAGTAATGCTTTTCAATTTTCAATGCCAGCCATGATGGATTATGTCTTATTACTGGTCAAAGCAATCAACATATGGTAAACTACCATGTACTTTCCTTTTCTCTTTTTTCAGTCTGTTGACCCAAACAGAGCTCTCACACACTTTAATTGTAGAAATTGCAGCTGAGCAAGGATCCTGGCTGAGGTGGTCTGAAATCAACTGTTGAGAGGCTACACTGTTCCTGGGCTGCTTCCAACTAGTGACAGTGTGGCAGGTAACCCCACAGGGCACAGCTGGTCCTCTGATGGCCCCTTTGGCTTGAGGACTGCTTGCCAGTTTCGTAGACTCTTCCTCTACTGCACAGTGATCTGGAGCACTTCATTCCACAGGTTTCATCCTTCTTGCAGTGTCTTAGGTACTTCCCTTTCACTGGGACAAAATAACCGACCCCCGCAACTTAGAGGCAAGGTTTGTTTGGGCTCACAGTTTCAGTGAGGAGTCAGAGCTGGCTCCAAGGCAGAAACAGGATGGCAGAGGGCACAGCGGAAGAAAACGCTCTTCTGTGGTGGATTAATTAGTGGTTGATTTGAGTGGGAACGCCCAGCTGAATTGAGTCAGCATGGCTCTGGGTGTGGAAGACCCGCCTGAGGATTGTTGTCAGAACAACTTAAAAGGAGAACCTGAGGGGAGGAATTCATGCTGCTGATTTCCTAGGAGAAACTTTGTTGTGGCTGGTCTTCCTGATGGGAGCCTGGGTCCTCCCTGTGGCTATGGATGCTGTTGCTCTCCTCTAGGGGAGCTCTGGGCTTTGCTTTCATCTGGAGCGTGGCTTCCTGGCTCCAGTGCAGATCCCTCAGCCTTCTGGCACAGATTCTTTATCCTCTAGCACCTGGCCTTGGGTTTTCTGAGCAGACCCTTCAGTCTTCCATTGTGGATTCCTCAGCCTCTGATAGAATTTGGATGAGACACTGCTGTGGACTGTGGACCTCCAGCTGGACTTGTGGGGGACATAGCTATGGGCTCTAGGCCTTCAGCCAGACTTGTGCAGGCCCTCAGCTGGATTCTTTGAGTCTCTAGCATGCAGACAGATCTCCTGCACTCTTCTGAAGCTGATTTTGGGGGCAAAGATATCCTATAAATTTATGTATCCTGCATTAAATCTCTTTCCTTGCAAACCCTAACACATCAACCCAGGGCAGGCTAAAAACCAGAGATAGAAGGGAGGAGCCGGGGATAAGAACACACCCTAAAGGTCACCCCTCAGTGACCCTTCACACCACCCACCTCCTAAACACATTCAGTTACTCAGTGCATTGATGTAGGAGTCCACTGATAAGTGCTGTGCCCCATGATCCAATCATCCCCCCAAAACACTCTGGTTGGGGGGAGCTTTTTTAAAAATCAGAACTATATACTTAGATTCAGACTTGTGTGTGCAGTGAGTTCTCTCCCAGTTTTTCTCAGTCACTTCTCCATTTTTCTCATAAGTCATTTTCCTTAGTGAAATTCTTGCACATTTAATCCTAACTTGGCATCTGCTTCTTGGTACGTCTGGATTAATGCAACTTCCAGAGATGTGTTTGTTTCAACTCTTTTAACTTTTCATGGGCCCATGCCAGCCCATTAAAAGGTAGCAAGAATGCAGAGATCATGGGATTTCAACCACTTGGAAGAATTTTACTCTAATGATGAAGGATTCAAAGCAAACACTTTCATTAGAAAATACTGTATACCAAAATAAAATAAAAATTAAATGTTCATTCATAACAGGTGAGTATTAGATGCTTGGGGACTTGGAAGATATAAAGTCAAATAATCCTCAACTTTTATTTGTATCAAAATTATCCCCTCTTTTTAAATGCAGATAACTAGTTCTTTTTACTGTCTACCTTTCTCAAGTTCTTGGTAAGATCTACAGAAACAACCTCCAAAGATGAAGCCCCAGCACGTGCAGTTTTCACAAAATTTCTTCATGATTCTAGTTTATGCCAAAGTTTGAGAGTCATTTAACACTACTGCCCAATGGCTCCAGCAGTTGTCTTAGGAGTAGCAATGATTCAAAAAGTTCTGCTTCAACCCTGAGACAATAATTTGAGGGCAGGTAGTTAATCTTTTGTTAAAGAGGCTATTGACCATTCACAGACTGCAGGGGGAGGGAACAAGAAGTCACCAAGAAGCAAGCCCTCCCTGTGAATCAGCGCCATGCATGGGCCACTGCGGGGAGAATCAGATACCAGCCTTTTTCCGTGAGTCAGCAACTCGCAGACTGTGAGGGAAGAGAACAAGAAGTCACCAAGAAGCAAATCCTCCCTACAAATAGGCGCCATGTGTGGGCTGCTGTGGGGAGAGCCAGATGCCAGTCCCTTCTGGTGCACAGGCTTGGAAATAAGAGCTAACTCCTACCCCCACCACTCCACTGTAAGCAACCAGCTGATCTGGAGAAACATAGGCTGTGATGATGACTATTGAGGTGAAATACAATTTAATGCTTGTAGTGTTTAGTGTTCCTCTGACTTTGCAGGTCTAATGCTGGTGGTCTGATCATCTATTCAGAGGATGGCAATAAACAGTGTAGTGTCTATGGGGGATCTCCTTCTGAGGGTGGTGGCCATTGTTGATTCCCTATTGTCTGATTTTGAAGTTCTGTATCATTTTCATTGTTTTGTTGGGTTGGCTTTTGTTCTGTTTTGTTTTGTTTTGTTTGATTTTATTGTATCCAATGGCATTGGCAGCTGTTTCAAAGATAATAAGATACATTATGGTAGTCATTTTAGATTTACTGTTATCTTGTTTTGAAGTTTTTTATTGAGTTCATTGTTTTGCTTTTATTGGTTCTATTTTGTTCTGTTTTGTTTGATTTTTACTGTGTCTGAAGGTATGGGCAGCTTTTTTTTTTTTTTTTTTTTTTTTTTTTTTTTTTTTTTTTTTTTTTTTTTTGTGGCACCAGGGATTGAACTCACAACTTCACACCTGCCAGGGCAGGCACTTAAGCCACTGAGCCAAACTCCCAGCCCTGGTTTTTTGAGGCAGGGTCACACTATGTAGCTCAGGCTGGCCTTGTACTCATGTTGTAGCCCAAGCCAGCCTCGAACTCACAACGCTCCTCCTACCTCAGCCTCCCTAGTGCTGGGACTAAAGGCATGTGCCACCACACCCGGCTTGGGCAGCTATTTTGAAAACAAAGGCATTACAGTAACCATTGTTGATTTCCTATTGTTTTGAAGTCCTGTGTCACTTACACTGGCTTGTCTTGATTGACTTTGTTCTGTTTTGTTTTACTTTGTTTTATTCTTTTTAAAATAAAAAAAATTAAAAAGAAACAGGCTATCTTTCCTCCAGTGTATGTTTTTGGTCGCTTTGTCAAAGATAAAATAGTCGAGTGTACTTGTGGTTGTTTCTGCATCATCTATTCTGTTCCATTGATCTTCACATCTGTTTTTGTGGCAGTACCATACTTTTTTTTTTTTATTGCAGTAGCTTTAATGTAAGCGGTGTTGGGAAAATTGGCTATTCACATGCAAAATATTGAATCTAGACCCATATCTCTCACTATGTACTAAACTAGAATCAAAATAGATCAAAGAACTAAATGTTTAAACAGAAACAGTAGCAGCAAACAAGCCCAGTCTGGGAACCAGTGCCATGCACAGGCCTCCAGTGGACTGGGAACAACTAGATCCCAACACCTTCCAGTCCATGGGCTGGAAAACAGGAAGTACCATCCTCACACTGCAAGTAACCAGCTTATCCAGAGAAACACAGGCTGTGATGATAGCTATCGAGGTGAAATGCAATTGGATGCCTGTGGTGTTTTGGTGTTTCACTAACATTGTAGGTCTAGGGCCGGTGGTCTGACATAGGTTCGGAGGATATCACTAAGCAGTGTTATCTGGGTGGGGGGGGTCTCCTGAGGGTTGCAGCCATTGTTGATTCCCTATGATCTTGTGTTGAAGTCTGATGTCATTTCCAGGGTTTTGTTGGGTTGGGCTTTATTCTCTTTTGTTTTGTTCAATTATGTTAAATCCCATGGCAGGAGAAGCTATTTCAAGGATAGCAAGATATTTTATGGTAGCAATTTTGGATTAACTATTGGCTTGTTTTGAAGTCCTTTATCACATTCATTGTTTTGTTTTTATTGTTTCTATTATATTCTGTTCTGTTTGATTTATACTATGTCTGAAGTTATCTACAGCTATTTTGAACACATCAAAGCCATTATGGTAACTATTGTTGATTTCATAATGTTTTGAAGTCCTGTATCTGTTTCACTGGTTTGTTTCAATCGGTTTTATTATGTTATATATTCTTTAAAACAAAACAGAAATAGTTAAACTACTGGAAGACAAAATAGGTAAAATTCTTGAGGTCATAGGCATAAGCAAGGACTTTCTAAACAGAATCCTGATTGCACAGGAAATAGTTCCAAGAATCGACAAATGGGATCATGTTAAATTAAAAAGCTTCTATGCAGCAAAAGAAGCAGCAAAGTGAAAAGACAATCTACACAATGGGAAAAAATTTTTGCCAGCTGTTCCTCAGAGGACTAATATCTAGAATATATAAAGAACTAGAAAACAATTAGACTCCTCAAAATAAAAGACTCAACCAAAAAATGGGCAAGTTAAATGAACAGACATTTCACAAGAAAAAGTATAAATGGTCAATAAATACATGAAGAAACATCACTGGCCACTAAAGAAAAGCAAATCAAAACAACACTGAGAGTCCATCTTGCCCCAGAAAGTATGGCCATCATCAAGAAATCAAATAATAAGACATGCTTAGCCTCCTGAGTGCTGGAGTTACAGGTATGCACCACCATGCCAGGCTCAAGCTTTTCTTGTATATGTGGCATCTGCTTCTTTGTGACCTGAGATTTTAAGGCAGTTGAGATAAAATCTCGGCTTATCATGACTCATTTGTTGCTGACAAATTATGTATATACCCAATTATCTTAAATGCAAAGGTAAGTGATGGTGAAGATCACCTACTTCTTTTTATCTTCACGTCTGTACGTCCTGCATAAGATCTCCCAAAGGCAAGGAAAGGTTGGGGATTTAGTTCAGTGGTATATGTGCTTGCCTTCGAGTATAAGGTCATGAGTTTGGTCCCTGGTGCCCCACACCAAAAAAAAGTTCTGACGGCAGGGCCTACATGTGTGTATTTCCATGCCTCTGGTGTTCTATTTTGAACACATCACTTTCTAAAGAAACGGTTACTCTGGGTTCTAGAAACTGGCCCACTTTGTATATCCCTCCCACTAAGATGACCGCACTTAGGGACTTACACGGTGAAGCAGAGGAGAGGGGGCTAGCTAGCAGTTGTTTTCTATGTCGACTCTTAGACTTACGTGGACAGACAGCGAGTCCTGCAGACCAGGAGTTGTCCTTGAATAGGAAAAGCCACTGTTATGGTTTATACAGTGTGTCAACTTGATAAGTCTAGAAGCTTAATTAAGTAACTCAGCAGCTCTACATCCTGGGGTGTAGAGCACAAGCAGTTACCTGTCCATTGTGTCAATTTGAGAAGGTCAGAAGTTTAACTGAGAGACTCAGCAGGGAGCCAGAGTTCTTACTTTTGTAAATATCCTCATTCTGTGCAAAGGAAGGCAAGGAGATTTGTGAATACTACACCCACCCTGGAGTGGGGAGGTGCCCTGTGTACAATATAAGGGAGAAAAAGAGGCTTGCTTTTGCCCCCTTTTACTCTGGCTGCTGCCTTGAAGTGTTGCCCCAGTGCCATGCCACTCTGCCTTGGAGCCAGCTCTTTATGGACTGAAACCTCCAGAAACTGTAAGATAAATAAATCTTTCCTTCCCTAATTTTGGGTGGCAGGTGTTTTGTCTCAGCAACGAGTGAAAAATAACTAAGACAGCCACCAACTCAGTACCTGTGAAATGACAAATTTTCACCACTGTTTCCTTTTTATTTGAGAAAACTCACATTATATGCAATGAGGTCAAAACCTATTAGGTTATCCCAACATAGTTCACGCTCCTTTTTATTAAAGTGTGCATTATCATAATACTTTGGTCTTTCAGTGAGGAAGAGAGTACCAGTTCTTAAAAAATATCTGTTTGCTGCAAGTTATGTATCATTAATTGGGCTAGCTGAGTGCACAACCAAAAGCATTAATCTATCTATCATTGGGCTAGCTGGGTAGACAATCAAAAGAGGAAAGAGATAAATACATTTGAGTACAGTACTTACCATGTGAAGTGCAATAAGTCCTTTTATATATTCATTCAGTTAGTCATTCAACAAACGTTTACTGAGTCCCACTGGCACTGTGCTAGGAGATGGGAATACAAGGGTTAAAGGTCACCATTCCTGCTTTCAAGGACTTAATAGTCTATTACAGCAAGTGCATCAGTGAATTCAATCTAGCATAATGGAAGTGATAATAGATGGACGGGCACACAAGGTGTTCTGGAAACACAAAGATGAGACTGAAATTTAACTACCTGAACAGCTAACTCTTCCAAGAGTAAGTGTCCTTGAGGTTAGCTTGGAAAAGTAAGGAATCAACTGCATGAGAAAGTGGAGAAGGGTGTTCCAGGGAGAGGGGCAGTATGTGTCGAGGGACAGCAGTAAAAACTAGCATGAGGCACGTGGGCAGGCTACCGCAGGAAGCGAGGCTGCAGAGGAAAACAGGCCAGAATACAACGAAAGGAAGTGTGCTGAGGTTATGCTGAAAGCTACAGGACGAATCGGAAGGCTTTAAAGTGGGAGAGTGATGGAATCAGGTTTGTCTGCCAGAAAGACCCCATTCACAGTGATGATGTGGGAGGGGACTGCTAGGGTGTCCGTGCAGCCATCTGGGGGTGGGGTGGGGCTAAAGGACAGTACAGGGGGAGAGGGCAGCAGGGCCCCCACAAGAGACTGGATTCCGTGAAAGGTGGAGTTGTGTGGGTGTGAGAGGGCGCGGAGTGAAGACTCCTTAGATAGTTCCCAGGATTCCACCTTGCCTAATGGCGCAAGTTAGAGTGAGAATCTAACCAGGGCCTGGATTAGGGTGAGGCGAGCAAAGCAAGCAAGGCTCTTGCCTCAGGCATGAAGCCAAGGGCAAACCGAACACAGAGCACAGTCATCTTGACAGGTAATATTTTAATGCATTATTTTAAAAGTTAAAATTAATGCCAGAAAATCCATGAGCAAAATTCCAACACTGTAAAGCAAGAATCTGACCTTCTTACACATCCTGATTTCACTCGCCTCACCCTAACTATGGTTTCAATACAGCATCCCTAGTAGGGAATGTGAACCCACTTTCAGGAGAAACTAGCCAGAAGTAAAGTAAGTTCTGCAGCTGAAGCACTCACAGCCAGCTGGTGCCAGGAGCCAGAGGCCTGATCCCGCAAACACTGGACTGAAAGCTGTTGCCTCCTTACTCCCGCAGCACCTCACAGAGCTGAGATGTCCTGTCTGCACCGTGAGCCTCTGTGCTGGGCTTTCATTTACTTACCATTTTTAGCAAAGAGTGACCATGTCAATAAAGGGCAGCGTCACCCAGCCCCATTGCCTCAGAGTTGAGTTTAGCAGTAAAAGAGAGGGAATGCTACAAGGTACAGCTGAGAGGTAAGATTACAAGTTATGAAAGAAACCAAACCTTCGAGAGCCAGTCTGGACTCAGAGAGCAAGCATTGAAGTTTGAAGTTTCTGAAAATGTGGAATCAGCTCATATAGATTGGTTCACCGAGATGACAAACCACAGTTTCAGAATGGCTGCATTAAGTATTGCCTCTTGGAATCAGTTCGTGGAGATAAGGGAAGGCACTTTAGCACTCAGCTGCTTGAGCTCAGAAATCTTTAAGGTTCCACTCTGCCCCCAAACCTCCAGTGGAAGTTATGGAAAACAAATAATCTTTCTTTTAGCTTGGTCATTTCTAGGAATTTTGAGCTCCTGATTCAGACTGAGCTTGGTTACCACTTGGTCCTCTAGAAGATTCCATTTCAAAGTGGTTCCAGGGGACAGCACCCTCACTGCAGATGGTGGCCCAGCATATGGTCTGGAGTATAGTTTCCAGGCTGTGTAATGAGGACTGCAAGGTTCTGAATAAAATAAAGAATATCATTAGATGTATGCATTTTCACATTTCCCTTCTCTTTGTGACGTACATTCACTGTACTGTACTAAAAGATAACTTATTTTGTGAGTTAATGGTATCTTCTATGATATCCCATGTGTTCCATTGTGGATAATGCTTCCCAAAGTTAATATAGAAATAGTTTGGTGGGCCAGGGGTTTAGCTCAGTGGCATGAGCGCCTGCCTGGCAAGCATGAGGTCATGGTTTGATCCCTGGTACCACAAAATAAGTAAGTAAATAAATAAATTTTTAAAAATAAAAATACTTGGTAGTGGCGACTTGCTTGGTTAACCAACACATTGAACATTGCTAGCATACCAAATGTTTTTCTCCACACATAAGTATAGTTTTTGAAGGTGAAACCTAAGTCCATAAAGGTGATGTGATATAACTTTCAGGGAAATGTATTGAAGAGTTTCATGTATCTCTAAGAAATGAAAATATATTTAATGGTTAATACCATCAATCCAAATATTAAAGGTAACTGCAGTATAGCTGTCTCACTTGATCAGTCGCTAAAATGACTTTAATGAAATTTTGACTTTGGAGATCAGCTTATAGGGTGAACACATTTTTCAGTGTGATTTGCACAATTTAGTCATTCTTTTTTTTTTTTTTTTTTTTTTTTTTTGCAGCCCGGGGGATTGAACTCACAACCTCGCGCCTGCCAGGGCAGGCGCTTAAGGCACTGAGCCAAACTCCCGGCCCTGGTTTTTCGAGGCAGGGTCGCACTGTGTAGCTCAGGCCGGCCTTGCGCTCGCGTTGTAGCCCAGGCCGGCCTCGAACTCACAACGCTCCGCCTACCTCAGCCTCCCGAGTGCTGGTAGTCATTCATTTTGAATAAGACCATCTTTTAGGTCAGGAATAGTGCCTCTTCATATACGATTGTAAATTTACTTTATCTTGAAGTATTTTAGCATTTTAGACTATAATATTATGAATATTTATTCATCCACAAGCCCAGTTTAAGTGAAATTCCTTGTAATGTTATTAAGACAATTTTATTCCTTATTGGTACTCTGCTATAACTAGTAGAACCACCAAGAAGTTTAATTACCTAGAAGATGCATAATTAGCTTTCTTCTCTCCACTTATCTAAATAGAGCCCTTCTTTGTATCTTAGATGTGATCATTTGCAGTAATTAAATGTTAAACCTCTATCTTTCTGTTTATGTGTAATTTTTCTTGTCTTTTGTATAGTCTCTCAAATTTCCAGGACATTTTCCACAATATCTTGTATTCAATATTTTTACTCACACAAATAGAAGAAGCTGTATTCTTCTGTGTTTAAAGGAAGCACACTAGTTTATTTATTAAAATTGGTAGAAGTAAAGCAGATCCTTTCACAATCAGTGCTTCTTGTATTACATTGCCTTTTGTATAATTTATGTTAATATTTCTTTTTGGGACACCATAAACTCATGACCTTTCATAGAGTCAATTTGTTCTAATTAACTATATTAACAATAACATTTATTGGTTGTTGAGCCTCTATTTTAGGCTGGGAGACTATTTAAGTAAGTTGTTTTTGCCCTTTAGTACTGCTTCTGGCATCCTTAAAGACAGTCTTGCCTTTTTGGCAAGACATGATGTTTCAAAATTACCCTGATTTTTCTCTTGTCCTGAGACATGAAATTAGTTATCCCCAGGACTCCGTTTTTTCTTTTTCCTTTTTGGTGCTGGCATGGAACCCAGGGCCCCACACATCCTAAGCATGGACTCTACCTCTGAGCTTCCCCTCAGCCCCTTTTTCCTTTTGATGGAGAATCATATTAGAGACCAATGTGCTATTGCTGTGAAACCAAATTTAATAATGGTATAGCCAGAAAATAATAACTTTAAACATCTGATGTTCATACTGGTTTTTCCACATTCATGTATCATACTATTATACTCTTCTTTTGCTATAGTAGTTTCATCATTGTCTAGCTGAGGAAAGCCATCTTTGTAAGAAGGAAAATCTCATTTGCCAAAAAGCAAAACAAAACAAAAAACCCCACAATTAGAATATATTAGCTACTCTATTTTTTTCTAAATTTTTAAAATTTTTAAATTTTTTTTTTTTGTACCAGGGATCAAACTCACAATCTTGCGCCTGCCAGGCAGACACTTAGGCCACTGAGCTAAATCCCTGTCCTATTTTTTGAGACAGGGTCTCACTATGCAGTTCAGGCTGGCCATGAACTCACTTTGTAGCCCAGGCTGGTCTCAAATTCACAACAATCCTCCTGCCTCAGCCTCTCGACTGCTGTGATTAAAGGTGTGCGCCACCATGCCCAGCTTATATTAGCTACTCTAAAATGTCACATTTTCCCCCCTATCATTCTGTCCAATTAAACTAGCTCATATTCTGAACATATAAGCAGGAGGACTCAGCTTTTCTGGGGCCAAAGGTCATCAGAACTATAAATGCTGTTGGGATTGCAATATTCATGCTTAAATTATTTTCTCTATACTATTGCATAAGGACCCTAGGACACAAGCAATGAAATTTTTAATTTGTTCAAAGATTTTACAGAGACTTCTCAAATCTCATTTAAAAGCTTAATGCTGTAATAATTTTAGGTTACTTAATCATCCTAAAAGCTGAATGATCTGAGTCATTCACTTGTTTCTTTCATTACATTAAAAATGGAACACTTTCAGTTTTAGAGCAAGCAGTCAATTTTTATTGGAAATTCTGGGTAGTCTCCAACGATGCAGTCCCAGCAACTTATGAGGGGCTCACAGTCACATTCTGAACTCTTTTGTTAGCTCTTCATTTCTGTGAATTCACTAGAGGAAGAAGCTTTATAATAAACACATGTTTACTGATTGTTTATGACAGACCTAGCCCAAATGTGTATAGAAAACAGAAGTTTGGAAGTGAAAAGCATTTGTTTCTTTCCTTTAAGCCATCTCCAAAAGTTGTCCTATCCTTTCAGAACTGACAGTGCAGGAGGACTGCTTCAATTTCCCAGGGTCCCATGGGAACAAGGGCAACCTCAGAGACGACTTCTGATATGAATTTGGTCTGGGATGGACTGACGGTGACCCTCATTGTGTCTTTGTTGTGCAGTGTGGGAAAGAAGAGGCAGACATGTATTGAGGGGTGTCTAGAAGTGAAAGGATCACAGAACTGACTGCCCTTTCTAGCAATCTTGCACCCCTATTCTGGCCTTGGGATATCTTCTTTGACCACATTAAAACAGACTGTTATGGTTTATGTTCCTGTGGCCCCCACCAAGTCTCATGTGATCATGGCATGGACACAGCTGAGTCTGGTGTTTGTGATTGGTTTGTTGTCTGGCACTGGGATTAATAGTGTGAGTGCTGCACCCGCCCAGGGGTGGAGCCGACATACAGTGTAAGGGCAGGAAAAAGGCATGTCTTCCCACTCTCTTGCTGGTTCACCTTGCTCTTTTGTGGCTGCAATGAATGGCTGCCCCCCTGCCACGCCACACTGCCTTGGAGCCAGCTGAGTATGAACTGAAACCTCCAAGAACTGTAAGAAATAAACCTTTCCTTCCTTAATTTTGAGAATCAGGTGTTTTGTCTCAGCAACGAGAAAATGACTAAGGCATAGACTGATGACCCCAAGGGCTGGAGTACTTCCTGTTCCCATGCAGGGATTAGGATGCATGTGAGTGATCAATGGCTCCTCACATTCCATTCTATTCCATGTCAGCCTGGCAGCTATCTTCACCAGAGAACTATATCTCTCCTGGACCAAGTGCTGCAACTACATGGGTATGTTTCTGTGTGTTTGAAGTCTTCAGGCAGCAACTGAGTGAACGGTTATTTCTGACATCAAAGAAATCATATTTTGTGATCATAAGCCAGCTTCCAGCACAAAATCATTTGATTTCTCCTGATTATGACACTCTCTTACTTTTATTTATTCACTCACTAATTCATTTATTTAGCAAAGCTGGGCATGGTTGTGCGCACTTGTAATTCTAGCACTCAGGAGGCAGAAGCAGGAGGATCACTATGAGTTTGAGGCCAGCCTGCACTACAGAGATGAGTTCAAGGCCAGCCTACACTACATAGTGAGACCCTGCCTCAAAAAACAAAACAAAACCCCAAACATTTATTTAGCATGTGTTTGTCTGTGGGGAGCCACCCTCAGAGATGTACTTTTGCCGTGAGGCCTGCATGTAGGAGCTGAGGCCTGAGCTAGATTGCCCCGCCCGTCGAGTGAGCCAAGGTGGCGCTCGTTTCCTGTTACAACCACGCTGTAGATGATCTCTGCCCAGTTACAAATGACGCCAACCAATGATAATGTACCCCCCGAGATGATCTGATTGGAGGATGTAACGGTACTTATTTGGGTTCCCGCCCTACGCGCGGGGAGAAGCACGGAAGGAGCCGTCATGGACGGACGCGTGTGAGGCTTCTCGGGCGTACCTCTCCGGGGACGATTAAAGCTTGCCTACTGCTGCACGGTGTCGTGTGTTTTTCCTGCCGGCCGGGACAAGCGCGCGACAACTGGTGGCCCGTACGGGGACTTGATCAACCCTCGTACTGCGGCGCGGTGGGCGGCATCGAGCCCCGGATCCAGGTACGTGTTTCCAGGTGAGGAACTGGGTTCACCTGGGGCCCTGGGTGAACGCACCTTCAGGGAAAACTCTTTCGCCTAATAACATCAAGAGAGGGCGGGTAAGTATGGGGAATACAGGGAGCACTCCTCTCGCGCAGTCGCTGCATGCACTGCTGATGTCTCCTCTGCGGGGGGTGCGGGGAGTGCCGATCCTTCTGTTCGTCCCCTTTGGGAGGTGGTCCGATCGTGCCTAGAAAGTGAGGGGGGC
>RJWM01002675.1:0-93657 GCA_004363535.1 Dasyprocta punctata
AAAAAAAAAAAAAAAAAAAGAATACTATCATAGTAATCCTCCTCCTTTCTCTAATGTCATCAGTGTTTTCGTCTTTAGTCATTCTAGTAAAAATACAAATACAGCATTAACTAAACCAAACTCTGTTGACTCCACTAATGCCCTGGATAGTAGTTCATTTAGTTGTTCTTTTTAGGATTTATTTGAAAGAATTTGTCCTTTTCATTTTTTCCAATTTTTCTCCTCTGCCAATTAAACCCACCATGTCAGATTTTTGCCTGTACTACTCCACCAAAACCACTCCTACTATGGTGCTCCATATTGCTAGATCTGAAAACTAATTCTCGAACCACTTTAGTTGACCTAACAGTGGGCTTTGGTAGAGTACATCCCTTCCCTGAATGAAAAGAAATGTCCTGAAATTAGTTTCTTCATTTGGCTTTCTATATAGCCACACTCTCTTGATTTACCTTTCAGTTTCCATGCATTCTTAGTGTTGGTTCCTACCTCCCAGACCTCTCAAATGTCAGAATGCTTCAGTGTTTAGCCATGTCCCCTCTGTTTATAGTCTCTATCTTGGTGATCACAGCCTCTATCATGACTTCTTATCATTTACATGTGATAATTACCAAATGTACAGCTTTTGTCTGGGCCTTTTTCCTTAACTTCACATGCACACATCCAGCTGTCTTCCCTACATCTTTACCTGGATGATTACAGACAAACTCAGTATGCAGAGAACAGATCTTTCAAATCTTATCTCCTCAAAACCTACTCCACTGTAGCTTTACTTATACCATAACCTAGAATAAGCCACTATCAACCTTTTTTTTTAATCGATTACTGTATGTCTTAGTATGCTTGAACTACTATTGCAAAAAATTAGCCTCAACATCAGAAATTTCTTTTCCTATAGTCCAAAGACTGGGAACCCATGATTGAGATTAAGATGGTCAATTTCTGGTAAGAACTCTATTCCTGAAATTTATATAATTGCCTTCTTGCTGTGTCTTTACATTGTCTTATGTGTGTGTTCGTGTGTGTGTGTGTGTGTGTGTGTGTATGCGTGTGTTCAGAGAGAGAGAGAGTAAGCTAATGTTTCCTAATATAAAGGAATTTTTTTAAAATCAGGGCTTTCACAGCCAGTTCTAATCTTAATTACTCCTGTAGAGGCTCCGTCTCAAAAGACAGTCACATTAGGAGATAATGCTTCAGTAAATGAATCTTTTTTTTGTGGGGGTGGGGGGACACACAAAAATTTAGTCCCAAACAATGAAAGATTTTAAAATGCCTCTTGTTATAACTTTGATGTATTTTACCAATATAGCAGACAGACCAGTCTTTTAAAAATGCAAGTCAAATTTTGCCCCTTCTGTGCTCCAAACTATTTATTTGCTCACATCCAAGTAACATTAGAAATCTGCAAGATCTCATACAAGATTTCTCCAGACTCAACTTTTGTTGTTTTTCCCATCTCTCCTTCTCTAATGTCCACACTGGCTACCTTTTACCTTGAATATGCCAGACATGTAGATACTAATGTTATCTCTTTCCTCATTCTGACATCTGTTTTCTCAAATATCCATGTGGCTCACTTCTTTGCCTCTCAAGACTTTTCCCAATGGTTATCTTCTCAAAGAGGTTTCCCTGGCCACCTTCCTTAATATTGCAATCTGGTCCTTCTTTCTGTCTCTTCTGTTTCCCTGGGTCTAATCTATTTTTTCTACATCACATGTGTCATTTCTACAACGCTATAGAAAATATATAACTTTTTTTCTCCTCAACTAGAGTTTAAATTGTAAGATGGCTCCCTTTGTGTCTCTCTTGTTTAGACACTTAAGCCTTATAAGACTGTCTGCCACATAATATGTTCTCAATAAATATTTGTCAGAGTAATGAATTAGTGCATACTGAATAAGAAAAATGATTTCAGTCCCTCCCATAAATAAAATCACTTGTAGATTATAGTATATTACATTTTCAACAGATAATCCTAGTGTGAAATTTAAAGGGGATACAGTTCACAAAGTTACTGTCACTCTGACACTAAAGGTAGTTCTGCAGGCTCCCAAAACCACCTTCAGTGGGGAGGTTGGCTCTAATAGATTTGGGATGATTCAAACAAATTATGTTGATTTGGGCACTTCATTTTTTTATTATTATATTAAATTCTCATGAAGAGTTTGCAATCTAGATACTTCACATGCACAGTTCAAAGTAAGGTTCCAGCTTCTGTGTGAATTTATTGTGTCTTCTGATCTGACAGGAGATGGCACTCAGTCAGTCGTGGGAGTGATGGGGAGAAACTGCATATTCAGGTGAAGCTTGGCTTGCTTGCCCACAACTCATTTCCTGCTTCCTGCTATGTGCACAAGTTCCTACCAGGCCAATGACTGTACTGGTCTAAGGCCTTGGGGGTTGGCGACCTCTGTAATATAAGACTACTTCTTATATTTTCTGTATCTGGCTACCTACTGAATATCATTAAGTTACATGGGGCATGAAGGGTGCTGATATCCAGGTAGCTAGCTCACTAGATAGATGATGGATAAGATAATCATAGGTATCTATCTCATTCCATATAGTAAATATTTATGCATGTGTTTCCATATGTATTTATGCTAACACTTTCCATTTATTAAGACAATTGGATGATTTGCTAAAATGGGAACTCACATTCTTAAGTGAAAACTTTTGGCTGAGACTGAAGAGCATGGTTCCTTCTAGATGTGCAATCTTCAGTTTACAATGGATTTTACAGACCAATTGTTCACCTTACCTACTTTTTAATTTCCCTCTCTAGTCGATGTAGGCATGTAAAGTTTTAGCTATGGATTAAGACATGCAGAGATAAGAAAGGACATCACACAAATCCCGGGCAAAGCAAACAAGGTCAAAGACAGAAAAAAATCTGAAAGTCTGTGAGTTCAGTACCAAAGAGTTGAGGCTAAAGAGTTGAGGTAATGTTAGGATGAGACATGAATAGTTGTTTTGGAAGTAAGCAAAAAAGTAACAGTGGAAGTAGAATGCCTGAGTGGTAGTAGAATTAAAAAAAAACTAATGAGCAGAAAGCTTGTAAAAGGTAGAAATAATTTCTGCAAAACTCACTCCTGATCTGTCCTCCAGAAGGTATGGGCCATGGAGCACTAACAGGAGGTGCACCTGGCAAACCCGAATTGACTTTGGCACAAGGCAGCACACGCTAATCAGATGCAACCTGCCAGCCCAGCAGCCGCCCTTCTCCCTGCTGCTGTCAGAGCCTCATCCCAGTCATCCCACTGCCAATTAGGAAAGTGACTGAAGCAAAATGCATTAATAAACTGTGGCAGGAAAATTTAGAGAGCCTTGCTAGTTCCAGTCTAAGGGTATGCTGAGCAGTTTTTTTAGGAATATAAAATGTGAATGAAAAACTGATTATAAAAAGAATATAAGGAGGTAATAAAGTATATAGTTTTGTAAGTGATTTTTTAAGAAAATGTTGAGGTTTTGAAAAGGACATGAAAATATCACCTTAATATACTTATGACCACTTAAGACATAAGAGCCACTCCTATTTTTTGCACTGAAATTTATGTAATTGCAACAGTGACAAAAATAAAAGATATTTATAGAGCACCTTCTATATAGAACATACAATGTTAGGCATGTCAAATTTATTTAATTCTGGAAAAAATTTCTGACTCTATTGCTTTCACTCTTTCTACTACTTTTTGCTAACCAAATTATTTTTCCTTTTTTTTTTTTTTTTTGAGACTGAAGTAGAAGTATCCTGGCAAATTGCTTCATACATGGGCAATTTTTATTTGTGAATCAGCTTTGCTAAATGTAGATCAAAATGTGAGCTAAATGTTTAGATTTATTTTTCCTGATTAATTGATAGCAGTTGATAACTGCTTATTGTGGTGTTTTGAATACCTCGACCTGTAACAGGAGTTTCAGCCACCTGATTATGGAGCAACAACTAAAACAAAGAAGATTTCAGAGTCATATTTAGGATTTTTGAAGCAAAATTAACTTGACTATTCCAGTTCTTCTCAAGTATAGTTAATCATAATAGGATCATCTTAGTCATCACAAACTTCAGTGTACACTAAGGTGAAGAATTTGATTTACTGCTTTTGATTACATTCTATAAACTTATTTCTCCATGATATATTTTGTTGAAACTCTTCTGTGAAAACTGTATAATTTTATGGAGTATCTGAGAAAACTATAGTGCTATAGACAGTTTATTTTTCTTACTTTTTGTTTTAATTTGATATTTTGCAAATATAGTTTTTGTTTTCTTCTCTTAAATATTGAAATCAGAATGAGAAAATAATGACTATAATGTGCTTGTAAAAGTAATATGATTATTCCACTTTAAATCATCACTAGTGAAATATTTATTTTCCTATAGCAAAATTTTGAGTGCATATGTATTATTAGTTTTTCAACACTTAAGAAAAACCTAGTATTTACTTTTGAGTATGTTCCAACATGCTCTACTCTTTCAAGGAAATGATTCCCTGTTCATTGACTTTTTGTGACAAAAATTCTCTAACAATCACAAATAACATTATATCTCCCCAGTTAAATCATCTGAGGGAGTTAGGAGAAATCATCAAAACTATTAACATTTGAACAGTCACCCTGCATTTTATGGAAATGCAATTCATAAGATTGAAATAGAAAAAAAAATTCATAGCCATAGAAGTTCATACAGGACAGGCTTCTTTATGGTATCCTGTTCTTTTTGTTATCTTATTGTCTCCATAGCAAATATATTTTTTTAAACTCATGAAACAGAAATATTGTTGTAATGCATAGAAGTACTCACACCTGATTGGCCCTCTAGAATAAAGAACACGTCCTGGTCACTCTCCCAATCTCTGGGACAAAACATTCAATATCCACAACTTAAAGGAAGAGAGGTTTCAGAAGCTTCAATCCATGCTCAGTTGAATTAAACACAGAAATTGCATGGTAGAAGGGCATCAGTAGAACAAAGCTGCTCATATCATAGTAGCCAAAAAGTAGAGAGAGAAGGTAGAAGCCAGAGAGAGAGAGAGAGAGAGAGAGAGAGAGAGAGAGAGAGAGAGAGAGAGAGAGAGAGCTTTCCAGATCACATCTTTTTCAAACAGATCCAAACTCCTAACAGCAAGTCAGCTACGTGGTCCTGTGATTCAGTCACCTTTCCAAATCCCCACTCAAGAGCACATGAGGCCTTTAGGGGACATCCTTTATCTAAACCATACAAGGAATACAAGGATGTGAGTCTCAGGTCTCTATATTTAAGCATTCTTTGATCCAAGTGCACCTTAATGCAGAACTGCCAACTCTTTCCTGATTTCATTTGATGTTAGATTTCAACCATGATCGTTTTCTTGGAAATAACTTCTCAGATGTAGTAAATTATGAGTTGATAGTTTATTCTTGCAACAGATTGGTCTTAAAACATAATGACACTGCTGAATTATTTTGATAGCAGCAAGCTATGGAATTGTGCCTGATTATGGAACCAAATCATATTGTTTTGGAAATATAAAAACAGAGGATGATGCGTTTAATGAGACCAGAATTATAAGAATGTATTTTAAAATATTTTGGACTTTATTGAAAGAATGCAAGAAATTCCAGTTCAAACCTTTTTCTTTTCTTAGGAACTGCAATAATTTTTTTCTCATGGTGACTAATGAATGACTAAAACGAAATTGGCTGAGGGTTTCTTGGCATCCTTGTAAGCAATGTAATCCTTAAATTGCCTTTGATTTTTCTTAAACTACCACTAGATGGGACTCTTGCATCCTTAGTTTGGAATCTTAGCATTTTTATTCACAACTTATGGCGGGGGCCTAATAAACTTAGACAAAAATAAAAACAGGGAAGTTCTAGAACTCTTTAATAGATGGGTTCTACATAGGATATTTGTATATAAGTTGTTCAGCACTTGAAAATTTGTAAATGCTGTAGAGATTAGTCAGCTTTCTCATCGTCAAGGCACAGTGTCAGGCACCTGTATTTTAGGAGAAGAGAGATTTAATTTTGCTCATGGTTTCAGCGAATTCAGTCCATGATCAGGTGGCTCCAAGGCAGAAAGTTCACATTGGAATATCATAGCGGGGCAAAGCTGCTTAGTTCACAGTAGCTGGGAAGCAGACCTGTGGAAGAGTGCCAGAGAGAAACCCTGAAGGCACATATATAGTAACCGAAGCCACACTCCACGACCCACACAGACTGCCCAAAAGTGAGCCTTACAAATTTGTTAGGTGTTTCTTAATCCAGTGAAGATAGTATATCAGAATTAGTGTCACCAGTGCATGTTTTAATTCTCATTTTAGAGATAAAGTTACTGAGTCTCAGAAAGGAAAGAAAGAGAAGATTATATATATATATATATATATATATATATATATATATATATTCATTTTACCCTTGCAACAATCCAGAAGAAAAATATCATTTCTGTATGGAAGGACCTGAAACTTGGCAATCTCACATATCTACTGTGGCAGAAGCAGAATCTAAACCCCTTGCTGATATTAGAGCTCATTGTTTTCTAGACATAACCACTTGTCAAGCATTTTAAACTCTTTAGCATATGATAAAACTTTAAAATTTACATAGTTCTTCAGTACCATACTGGTAAAATCTAAGGTTTGAACCAATAATTTTGAAAAATATATGATAGGACATATATGTACCTTAAGAAGGAATATCCATTTATTGAATAATTTAGTGCTAAACAGAGTAGAATTTGGAGTTGGACTCCCCGGATTTGTATCTCACCTCTGATATTTGCTAGCAGTGTGGCCTTAGGTAAAACACTAAATTTCACTTAGCTTCAATGTCCTTATCTGGACATGAGGATATAATACCTAATTTACCAAGTTATTATGATGATTATTCAAATGATTATGTGAAAAGTCTTAAAATAGGAAATGGCATACACTAAGTGCTCCTTGGTGATGTTTTTATTAGTCTACATGGAATAATGTAACAATATGAGAATAATTTGTAAAGGCATCAGTTTACACAATTTTAAACTTATAGTGCTGTGATTAAACCTCTAGCCTATTATATTCTTAAATTATATATTCCATCTTATAGAATCTGTAGGTATGATCCATTAGATTACTGCTCATGTTTTTTAAATTATTTAAATTAATTCTCTTATTCAGTGAGCCCACCAATAATGAGCACTTTAATTACCATGGCTGGGATTTTAGCTACGCAGCAGGATTTTGAAAAGAGCACATGCCCACAAGTATGGGCACATGCTCATGCTGCACAGGCATGAGACTGACACATGAAGTAAGAGATCAGAGAGGCTAAGAAAGAAATGGTCCAAAATCAACTAATGCCAAAAAAGGGAGAAAGAAGTGAATGTGTCAGAGGAAGTTAGAGAAGCCCACAGGTAAAAACAATCTCATCAAGCTTTGTAAATTCATGTTATGGAAAAGGTCACTTATGAACACAGGGTACAAAAGTAACATAAGGTATATAGAGAACAAGAAGTTATTGACCTCTACATCTCAGGCATGGAATTTGTTTGCTTTTAAAACGACCACAGAAGAATTCAGCCCATGTGCAGCCTTTTGTCACATACCGCTGTGACTGGCAACTGTTGAGAAGGTGTTTTAAGCAAGAAAGTACATGAGCAGGTCTTATGTTGAGGATGACTATTTTGGTGAGTATCACATAAAATAGATTGAAATGGGAGAAGAATGATCACAGAATAAGAGATAATTGGCATCATCCAGGTGAGAAGCTAACAGGGCTTGAAATTGGACAGTGTGCATTACTGGAAAGTGAATTGCATACCTCAGTGATACTAGAGACAGAAAATATATAGCATACAGGGGATCTGTATGAAATATATAGCATACAGGGGGTCTGTATGAAATATATAGCATACAGGGGGTCTGTATGAAATATAGGTGTTGCAGAATACTAGATTTCTGTTGAATGGACTGCATAAGGTAATGCTCTTTCTTACGATAATTATGGAAGTTGTGATAGGCTTCTGTTTCAACTACATGTTAAGTTGTGAAAATTTTTAAATGTGAGATTTCAGTAAGACTTAATTTTTTGGTATACTGCAAAAGGTTTTTCTGGTTCCCTTTATTCTAGCTTTAGCTTCTTCCAACCTATTCTGTACATGGTAACAAGAGTGACCTCTAAAACTCAAATCAAGTTACTTACCACTCTGTTATATGAAATCTTGGGTCAGCTCTGCATTACAGGCACTGATAAAAGCCCTTCGTGTGGTTTACCAGACCCCCATGAAATCTCCCCAGCATTACACATTGTAAAACATCTTTTTGCTATGTTAAGCTGTGCACAATCCAGCCAAGTGTTTTACTTATACATTGAGTGCATTCCTTGGATACTTCCAGTTCCTTTTATATATTGTTTCCTCAAAAAAAGGACTTCTTTAAATTCAGTCTGTGCTTGGTATGCCACAGGTAGTTTTATAGTAACATTTACTTTTTCTGTCATATTTTACATTATCTGTGTAACTTGGCTATCAATTTTCTCCATCTTCCAATAGGATATATTCCCTTTAAGAATATAATTTATGTCTGTCATATTTTCATGTCTGACAAAGTGAATGGCATGGAACAGACTACATGTATTTTTTTCTAATGATAGGATTTGTGGTTTTATTACCTTTAATTTTATGTGGATATTGCTCCTTACCAGTACATGCATGCACTACACAGTGATCACATTTATTGTGGGAAGCTGATACATGTACATAACACTTCTTTATATTTTTTTGTCCTCTACCTCTTCCATTCCTCCCTGCTTCTTTAACTCTTGGTCCCCGCCCATTTGCAAAAGTTCTATTTCCATTTTTTTCTTCAATTATTTTCCATTCCCTTTCTCCATCTCCTCCTCCCTCTATTTCCTACTCCCCTTCTCATATGAGAAAAATCTCTCTACTTTCTATTAACTTTCTTTTATTTTGCTTTTAAGGAATAAGTAAAAATTGTATAAAAAGTTTGAAGATTTTTGTGAAGTTGTTGTAGAGATGTTCAGATAAAAACACTTGACTCCAGAGTTCGTGAGATACAACCTGGAATATATCCATCATATGGCAGCAAACTGAGAAAAGAAAATAATGAGATTATTGAGAGAGAGTGGCAAATTTAAAAGAGTAGAGAAGAGATATCCCTTGAGATGTACTAACAATTAACTGACTAGTGTGAAAAGGAATGAAAGAGGAGGGGTCAAAAGATAGAAGATACTTGGAATAATATAGTGCTAGAATTTCAATTTACAAGGGACCAAACTGTTTGAAAGCAAGGGTGAAGAGCTATCTAGAAGCTGTGTTTGTCTAGTAAAGATACTTGAATACCTTTCAGGAGGCCAGTGGATGTAGTATGCTATTTTTTTTAGGTAGTTGGAGTTTTTGAAGGTAAATACAAAACATTATCCTTTATTCTGTCCAAGTTTAATTTAATTGACACAACCAGTCCCTAAATAATCCCAGTGTTCCATCTGTCAGGGAGGATTAGCTATCTCCAGGTAAATTTAGAGAGTTATAGAAGACTTGAGTCTGTCTTCATTCATCAAATCAAGAGTACATTTCTCAGCTCCCTTATAGCTATGTATAATGACTAAGTTCCTAAAAAGATACAAGCAAAATATAGGAATACAGTTTTAATTTGTATCTTAAGTGTCAAAGACATGCCCTTAAAGTAAATAGATGTGTCACTTTCCCCTTTTCCCATTTGCTAGTATAGAAACCAATGTTAGTTAGCTTTCTTGATCATAAGCCGTACTTTAAAAATGGCCAAAAAGTAAGAAATAAAAGGCTGGGTCTGTCATACTAAGGTCTTGCTAACTTTGAATATCTCATACTACAAGTGGTAAATGAAAAAAACAGGAGGGAAAATAAACCTTTCAGTGTATCCTATCTGCTTACCTGAGAGCATAATGTTTATTTCTTAGGTCAATGTATTATGAGCACACAAGATGTGTTTCAGAACTCTCCCAGAATGACCATGCATTTAATTTTAGATTCTTTCCTAGTTGTCACTATTTCTCTAGACATTGAATTCTGAAAAAAATAGTTATTTTCAAGCTTTATGTGTTTAATCCCAAACACATGCACATGTACAACCATGCCCACATATTTTCATGTAGATATGGATACAAATATGTGAATTTGCTTCATATACTACATTCATTCATTCATTCATTCAGTCTAAAATTGCATTCAAAGTACCATGTTAGGCCATACACTTACAATGGCAAACAACAAAGAGATGATTCATATCATCAACTAGGGTACAGTCTGTTTCAGGAGATAAGTTATTAATTCAGGAGATAAACAACTACAACACATTGTGATGCTATGTTATGAAAATATGTCAGGTCCTATCTGATTTCATAGGGAGAACTTATCCCAGAAATTGAAATAATCTTTCACCCTTACAGTTTGAGGCTCCAGAGTCCAGAATATCTGTGTGTATATATTTGGATGCACTTTCATATTCATAATGCTTACAAATACATTTTAGTCTGAGCCAATAACTTTTTACATTTGTTGATTAATTGTGTGCATAGGTATTAAATTAAATTGTATATTATTACTATATAGGTTTTCTTCTTACTTTTAAATAAGTAAATCTTTCTTTTAGTATGATTTTCCTTGTGCCTGTGGGGGAAACATTTAAAACAACTTGGCTAAGTTTTTCAAGTTATCATTTCTTCTAAAATATAATCAAGTTAGGGGAAAGTACATTGAGGGAACTGGGCAAACTGACTAACTGTATCAGATGCATGATAATTAAACCCTTCATTTGATTTCTTTAATTTTCCTTTTTATAGCATATTATTTGAAAATGATGTAAGTAGCAATATTTTAACAACCCTCAAATATTTCAGTAGGATTCATTTTCATATGCTTTCAAAGTCAGTTTTAAAGTCCTCTCAGCTGAAAGGAACAGAGTGAACTGCTAGTACATGTGAGTTGCCCCATTTAATTGTGACCATATTCTCAGATTTGTGAATTTGCTTTGAGTTTCAGTCATCTGTAGATATTTGTTTATTCTGTAGTTCCCAAATGTTGCATACAATATATTGATTCACTGCTTTAATAAGCTATCACCTAGTGTTATGATGTATACATTATGTCAACTTGAGAAGTCTAGCAGCTTAAGTAACTCAGCAGCTCTACATCCTGGGGTGTAGAGTACAAGAAGTTACCTGGTCATTGTGTCAGTTTGAAAAGGTTGGAAGTTTATTTTTTATTTTATTTATTTATTTATTTATTTATTGCGGCACCGGGGATTGAACTCATAAACTCGCGCCTGTCAGACAGGCACTTAAGTCACTGAGCCAAACTCCCGGCCCTGGTTTTTTGAGGCAGGGTCGCACTGTGTAGCTCAGGTAGGCCTTGCACTCGCATTGTAGCCCAAGCCAGCCTCGAACTCACAATGCTCCTCCTACCCCAGCCTCCCCAGTGCTGGGATTAAAGGCGTGTGCCACCATGCCCAGCTGAAAGTCAGAAGTTTAGCTGAGAGACTCAGCAGGGAGCCAGGGTTCTTACTTTGTAAATATCCTCATACTGTGCAAAGGAAGGCAAGTATGTTTGTGAATGCTACACCCACCCTGGGTGGGGGGTGTCCTGTGTACTATATAAGGGAGGAGAAGAGGCTTGTTCTGGCCCCTTTTTTACTCTGGCTGCTTTTTACTATGGCTACTGCCTTGAAGTGTTGCCCCAGTGCCATGCCACCCTGCCTTGGAACCAGCTGATAATGGACTGAAACCTCCAAAAACTGTAAGCTAAATAAAACTTTCCTTCCCTAATTTTGGGTGTCTCAGCAACGAGTAAAAAGTAACCAAGACACCTAGTTTTTCTGATTATTTGTCAAACCCATCTATCCAGAATAAAATTTTTAAAAATCCAGAAGAAAGAAAACAATGGATATCTGACTAATAGCATAGGAAGTTATTTAAAAATTCACACTTCAAAATTAAGGCACTGATCTTCAGATTTCAGTATTGACATGTACGGCATATGCAAGTTATTGTTCTTCTGTCTTTACAACAAGGTACAGCTGGACATTGCATTCATAACAGAACTGAGATGACAGGCAAACTGCCACCCCAGATTGTAAAGAGATAGGCATGTTCAGAACGACAGAACCCAAATAAGATCCCTTTACCTGGAAGAGCTGGAAGCCATATTCTGTCAGGAGCACTCAAGTGTTAATTTTGATAATTGCTAAGATTTGGTGTACATTAGTGTGACAAAGAGACATGACCTGATTCTTACCCCTTCTGGTGTGCTAGCCTTACTGACTTACCTAAGGGAAGTAAGAGAAGCAGAAACACACAGCTATTAGGCCCATGGCTTCAAGGGACTATATTGGGAATGCTGTAGATATGGAAGGGAACAGGAGAATGAGAAAATACCTGTGAAATGATAGCATGAGACTGAGGCCCACTAAAAGACTGAGATGCAAGAAAAAAACTATAAAGACAGTCTTCCTCCCTTATACTGCTACCACAACAATCACTGTGGTCCAATTAGATAGTAGAAGTTTACAGTATAAAGAACTGCAAGATACTGATTCACAGGAATGATAAGAACATGCAATTTTAGAAGACAAGATAACAAGGATGTTAAAGAAAATGGATTCTTGCATCATGTATAACTACAACAAGCATTAAACACAAAGGACATTAAAAAAAGTTCTAAAATTTAACATAAATCCTACATTGCATATATTTTTATATCAGTTCCTATTGCTGCAGTCAATATGGTCAACTTATAATAAAAACTAAAACACATAACAATAGGAAAAATAAAAACAGATACAGTCAGAAGAGATGAAGCAAACATCAGAAAAATGATATATGTGTTGGAATTATCAAACAAGAAATTTAAAATGTGATTAATCATAATCACATCAGTGGTTTAATGGAAAATAAAACAACATGCAATAGATGGATAATGTAGGTACAAAGATAAATGCTAAGAAATAATCCAAAGGTATTATAGAAACAATGCTATAGCAGAAATAGTGCATTTAATGGGCTCATAAATAAATGCAACACCACTAAGGAAAGAGTCGACTTCTATTTAAGTCATGATAAACTTCTCAAAGTGAAATTCAAGCAGGAAAAATAACAGAAAGAACAAAGAAAAACAATCCAGAATTGTGGTACAATTTCAACAAATATAACATGTTTATGGTTGTAACATCAGAAAAAGAAGAAAGTAGTCATAGTCAAAAATATATTCATGACAATGATGACTGTAAACTCTCCAAATATTAATGACAGATACAGAAAGAAAGCTCTGAGAATACGAAGGATACATTTTAAAAGAACAACAGCACCACTACCAACAAAACCTCCCCACATCTACTCATAGACTGACACTGCAGTAAACCTAAGGCAGAGAAAATCTTGGTGGGGAGAAACCAGAGAAGAAAAAACAAAATTAAAGCAGAAAGACCTACCAAATACCCAAATGTAATCTTTTAAGCAAAAAATCAAATCTTGTCACTGTCCTGTTTACCCTATATTGGCCAGTTATTGTATTTGAAATCACCTTTTATTGCCTTCACAATTGAACAGGTCTTCAATATTCTGTCCCATTCTCCTTCGTTTGTGTCATTTCTCATTTTGAAATCTCAATTTGCTGACATTCCGCCTTACAGTCTTCTTCTAATTGGTTCTTTTTCGGTTCTTGTAACTGATCCTGATTCCTAGGATTCTACATGTACTATTTTCTACACTGTCATGATTTCCACTTTCCTATTGAACCCTTTAACTTTTCCCCTTATTTCTTTAGGAATGCCTAAGCCAATCTTACAGTGTAAGCAGATTATCCCATTAAGGTTTTACAGACCTTGTCTAATTGCAATGTTAGGTAATTTTTCATTCTGTCTTTTTAATCTCTCTTAGAAAATGTATCGGTCTTTGTTTATAATTCTATTTACATCTCCATAATGCCAACCACAGAGGAGTATGGTATGCAGGTTTGCTTCATCGAATAAAGCACAGGCTTCTTGCAATTATATTAATAAATAAGAGTTTATCCGTTATATGTTATTGGTGGAGTATTATAAAATATTATTTATTAATTCACAAAGTATTTAATAAGCATCTGTCTTCTACTAAGCAACTTTTAGATTTTGGAGAGAAAGTGTATAGGCTCTAATTAATGTAGCTTATTGGAGTGTACAACTGTGCAAGCCACCAGGTGATTTGACAAGGACAGGACATGATAGAGGTATGTAGGACCAAGTCATGAGTGCCCCCAGGGAAGAACCCCCACGGACTATAAAAACAGCTGTGTGTATTGCAAAGGGTTAAGAATATATACTCCCAATGGCAGAAATCCTTACTATTACATTCATTGATTGTGTGATATATAGTGCCTGTAAAACTGATACTCAGTAGGCAATAAATAATAATTTATTAAGTGAAGGAATAGGAGAAAGAAATGTCTAAAAGCACAGTGTGGATAGTACTGTTGAGTGGATGAAAAATTGTTCATTTTGCTTATGTGAGTTGTGTCCTTTATTTAGTATATTTAAAATTCGTACTCATCTTCCCAAATCCTTTTTCTCCAGAAGTCTTTCTCTCAGTGAAAGATTTGACAATGTAATGATATATGTATTGGAATGAATGAAGGAGAGAGTCCAGTTAAAGCAAACAGAATGCATAGTTATACAGGTTGAGAAAATATTTATGTCTCTGCATTTCAACCTGGAATATGAAAGTGTCGTCATTTACATTGTGGAATCTTTCACTGAGAGAAAGCCTTCTGAAGGAAAAGGATTTGGGAAGAAGGGTATGAGTTTTAGATATACTAAATCTATTCCACAATTTGATAAATGGAAAGAACAATTTCTTTTACCGGGGATCAAACTCACAACCTCGTGCCTGCCAGACAGGCGTTTAAGCCACTGAGCCAAACTCCCAGCCCTAGCTTTTCGAGGCAGGGTCGCACTATGTATCTCAGGCCGGCCTTGCGCTCGCGTTGTAGCCCAAGTCGGCCTCGAACTCACAACGCTCCTCGTACCTCAGCCTCCCGAGTGCTGGGATTAAAGGCGTGCGCCACCACGCCCGGGCAAAAAGAACAATTTCTCATCACCTCAGCAGTGTGTCCCACACTGTATACAGCCTTTTAGACCTTTTCTTCCAGATCATGACTTTTCTATGTTCTCACATATTTTAAATTAGTAAAATATTGGTTAACTAGTTTCATGATGAAGATTGGTATCAAAATTATTCTTAACACATAGAAGTTTCAAAGTTTTTATCATTCAGGTTTAGGATACTTAAAAGCCAAAATTTCAACGTTTTATAGTGCATGTAGACCCATAAAATGTCTGTCTGTCTTTCTTTTCTTTCTTTCTTTCTTTCTTTCTTTCTTTCTTTCTTTCTTTCTTTCTTTCTTTCTTTTTTTTTTTTTTTTTTTTTTTTTTTTTTTTTTTTTTTTTTTTTTTTTTTTTTTTTTTTTTTTTTTTTTTTTTTTTTTTTTTTTTTTTTTTTTTTTTTTTTTTTTTTTTTTTTTTTTTTTTTTTTTTTTTTTTTTTTTTTCTTTTTCCTTTTTGGAAAAAGTTGAGTATTGCTTTGTCCGTTGTACTGAAAAGAAAACAAATACAAATGCACTGTTACCAGAATGTCATGTTTCTGCCATTTCTAGCTATAACCAGCAGGTGGTATCAAACAATTTTACATTTGCTGTATTGCACTTTTGTGCCTGATTTCTGAGACTTGTCTTTGCTAACTTGTACTCCATGCCTCAATCACTTGAACTGGCACACAGCATTTGATAGAATAAGGGTATGCAAGAGAATTTGTCTTCCTTGTTTACACTTGTTTTAATTTGCTTGTAGCTTTGCACTTTTCTTCACTTACTGAAGTACTTCTTTTTTGATCACAGAGGCATAGCTTTCTAAGTGATAACTCATTTGTTCCTAATAACAACACTATTAGAAAGCACTATGTTTAATCTCTGCTTTACAAATAAAAAAATGGTGGCAAAAAGAGGCCAGGAAAATCCCTTGACACCACGGAAGTGTAACTTAGACACCTGGGCCTGAAGCCCACAGTGTCAGTCCCAGGGCTGAAATCATCCTCCCTCACCTGACTTGCTTTCTTCAGTGTGTGGTTCAGCATGACACTGGCTTCCTAAACACCATTTACTCAAATAGGACTTGAAATATCAATTAATTAGATAAGGTTTTTGGCACCTACACCATGCAATGGTGTTATATAAAATTAAACCATAGTATAAAAAAGCCATATGTTAGATATCGACTCTGCAAGGAAATTGATCACACATGATTCACGTATACACACTGGAATTTTAGTGATGATTTAAAGTACTTGCCTCTTTATTTTACTGAAAAGAAATCAAGCCTCCGCGAGAGCATATGCATTGTGGTGGTCCCATGGAAGCAATGAAAGAAGAAACAGTCTGATAAACACGTGTTAAGTGAACACTCATCTGTCACGATGCATAGAAGAATGCTCAGTGTGGGAAGACAGAACACTGGAAGGTTTCTGAGCTTTCCAGATAAGTGCACACCTGTTCATTAATACTGAGGTCTTTTTGAGTGCACTCTAGTGAGACTGAACCAGTAGGCAAAAAAGCTAGCATATGAAAATTTTATTCTTTTATTGAAATGAAAGAAAAGGGAAGAATGGAGGGAGGGTAAGAGAAAGGGACCTTTAGATAAAGTTAACAATGCTATTGTCAAATTTCCAGAATCAAGGGAAAGAAAATAAAATTTAAGTATGGGAAAGATTTGAATATGGTGAAAAATAGCCTCATAGCAGATTCATATTGAAATTGCTAAAACATCTTATCTGCTTAAATAAATAGACCTCGATCTAAATTTAAACTGTAAATATAGATTATGAAACATAAATCAATTTATGATTTTCTGACATTTGAACTTGTATTTTATTAAAGGGCATTTAAACTTTGAAAAAAATGATCAACACTTGCATTTTTGAATTCACACTTCAATTGGAAATGATAGTTGTTGTCAAATATAGCCTTACAAATTAAAATTTTGTTTGTTTCTCTTATCATGAGAGCAAAATAGGTTCACTGCAGAAAAAATGAAAAAATAAACAATAAAGTCCCTTTAGTGTTAGTTCTTATAGGTTACTAGGATTACCCTCTTGGATTGCATCCTGAGAGAATTATATATTTTTATTTTCTTACTTTTTTGTTTTAAAATACTACAATATATAAAACAATGAAAGTTAGCAACAGTACATTTTTAATTTTCACATTCAATTATGATACTATATTCCCCAAGTGATAACTGTTGATGAATGTCCTAATTTTTGAACTAAATTGTTTCATATACAGCTATATTGATATACAAATCCAAGTACATACATTCTCATTAAAACCTGACTCAGGAAACTTTTTCTAAAAAGTTTTTAAGCCAGATATACTATAGACCTATTTTCCTTTCATGTATAGCTCTGCTTGTTCTTTGTCATATTCTTAATATAGGTATTTAATAATTTTTTTCCATCTTCTTATCAAAGAATACTACAGTTTGCCACTCTTTTTACTTTATGCAGTATATAGTGTTCATATAAAAAGTCTTGTGTATTATTTCAGGAAGATAGATTTCTTAGAATGTTGTAGTAGTAGAAAAAATAAGAAGTATTGGAATAGATCATATTTGTATATTTACAATGGGTCCGTTTTCTAAGGGTGCATATAACCTTCACCTCTGAAATAAGTAGTTTTGTTTCTATTTTGTAGATGAGAAAAATAATGAGAACAATCAAGTAACTTGACCAAAATCATAGTGGTAGTAAGTATAGCATCGGTATTCAAGCTTAGGCAGTCTGAATGTAGGACAATCTGAAGACTTAGCACACCATAACCCAGTATGTTCCCTATGCTTCCATTCTATCCAGAAGTAGAAATGTTGAGTCTCATACCCATTCAAAATGTTAGGAGAAGCGACATCAGCAAAATGGTGGAGTGTGGAATTCTGAAATCACAGCCCTTCATAAAATCCACATACAAACTGTCAAAAAAAACCATAGAGTTAACTTTTCAGAACTTTGGACATTAACCAAAATTTTGCAGCAATACTGGGTGTATCTATTAAAAAACTGTGGCTGAATCTTGCCAAAAAAATAAGCGGGGAGTGGGTTCTAACACAACCTGGTCTCCTATCTCATTCCCAGCAAATGGTAACCATGAAGATACTAACAACAGCCTGTCATCTTAGTATCAGGAAAAGAGCAATAGAATTCAAAACGTTACCATTGCTTGATCCGTATGATGACTCTGTGGAAGACCCTCTAAAAAGGCTCGTGTTTATTTTGATTTATTCAGAACTCCCATGCCATCAAAGTCAGAATCTGGGGAACATTGAATGGAAGCATTTATAGAAAATACTGAAACATTTATGCTACCCCAGGCAATGGATATTTGGTGTGAGCAATGGACTATCAAATCATTGTGATGAAAGGCTACAGAATGAGTTGTACCTAAAAATTTTTTAAAGCACTGACCTACCCTTATTCTTAAAGTCTACAATTTGAGATTTGTACCTATGGTTTCACACAGGAAAGACCAGGGAAAGCCCTATAGTTCTCATCTCCAGGTGATCTTGAGGTGCTGAATATGCATAGTGCGAATTCCAATTGTAAACTGCCTGGGTAAATGTTGAAAACATGTCCAAAACTGCACATAGAACTACTTAGCAAAGATTAGATTTGTTTAGTTTCATGTGTGACTACAAAGCTACCAACACAGAGACTTCAGCTGCAAACTAAAAACACAGACTTATAGAATCAATTTGGAAAAAACTCAGTAATCCAATAAGCAATAGTGAATGTATAAGCAACGATAACAAACCCTGGTAAGATATCTACTTGGCAATGATTTTATATATATATATGTATGAAAACAAAAAAGCAAACACAGGTAAGTTGAAAATAAAAGACGAAAAAGCTGGCAAGAATTATTCCATGCAAATAATGACCAAAAGGGAACTAGAATATCTTCATTAATAACAGAAAATATTGTAAAATACTATATAAGGGGCCAAGAAAGAAATTACATTATGAAGGAAAAGTCAATCCATTAAGTATATACAATTATAAACAAATTTGTACAGAATAAAGAAGCATCCAAATACATGAATCTAAACTGACAAAAATAAAAATACATTAATAATACAACAATAATAGATAAAGGGTTCAGTGTCCCTTTTTCAACAACAGAACTAGACAAATCAGCAAGGACTCAGAAAACTTATACAGAGTATAAACTAATAAATACTAATATACTCCACCAACAAAAACAGAATGCAGTCTTGTCAAGTGTACGTGGAACATTTTCCAGAAAGACAGTGTTTTAGGTCACAAAGTGAGTCTCAATAATTTAAATATTTATGTATCAAAAAATGTGTTCTTGAACCAAAATATGAGATTAGAAATTAGAAAGAGGAAAAATTTGAAAAACTTGAAAATGTTCAAAAATTAAAAACTTCCAAATAGCTGTAAGTTAAATAATGAATCACAAGGGAAATTAGAAAACAAAAGTGTTACATGCATCATTAACATCACATGGTGCTTAATAAATATGTATATTTTTATGTGCCAATTTGAAAAAAGAAAAAAGGAAAAGTATTTAAATTAAACTTTAAGAAAATATGCTAAGGTATTATAAGATATAAAAGAAAAACAACAAAATACTTTAAAATAAAATATTTTAATGTAAACCTAATATGTTACACTGGTAGGAAAATTTTCTTCATGTTGCCCTTGTGCTGAGATTTTGTAAGAGATTAAGATTAAGAGTGGTGGATTATTTAATCTAGGAGAGGAAATTTCAAGACAGCCTAACATTCAGGCTGTAGTGTGACTATTGCTGGCTTCATTTAGAAAGATTTATAGTGAGAATTGGGGACAGAGAGCAGCCATGGCAATCAGAAAAGAAAGAAAAAAGTAAAGACATATAAAGTGGAAAAGAAGTAAGAATCTCTTTTCGTATGCTGTAATTTTACATATAGAAATCCCCTTATTAAAGTGCATGAAAATAGAGGTGTTAAAGAGTATCAGCAAAGTGAATGGAAAAGTCAGAACCTCCCTAGCATCAGCACGCTGGGACTGGGAGGAGACCACCAAGAAGACAACTAGCCAGACTTTCTGGTAAGCTGCTCAAGCCATCGGGGTTCAGGAAGAGAAAAGTTAGCACCTCCCAAGAATCAGCCATGCTGGGACTGGGAGGAGACCACGAAGAAGCCAACTTCCCAGCCTTTATGGTGAGCTGCACAAGCCATGTGTGGCCCAGGAAGAGAAAAGTCAGATAGTGTCTCCCAAGAGCCTACACCCCCCCACCCCCATAAGCAACCAGCTAGTTCAGAGGACAGACTGAGTTGATGGCAACTAAAGTACAAAAAGCAACTAAATGTTTGTATTGTTTGGTTGATTTTGCAGGCCTGGGGCCAGCAGTCTGAGCATTTATTGGGAGGATGACAGTATGCAATGTAGCAAATATGGGAAATTTCCCTCTACCTTGTCTTTGAAATCCAATATTGTTCTTACTGTTTTGTTCTGATCAATTGTTTTGCTTTATTCAATGTTCTGTTTTGATTGGTTTTATTCTGTTTTGTTTTGGTTTGATTTTGCTATACTTGATGGAATGGACAACTATTGTGAAGATAACAAGATATACTATGGTAGCTACTATCATTTTCCTAGTATCCTGCTTTGAAGTTCTTAACCAATTTTGATGCTTTGTTTTGATTGGCTTTGTTCTGTTTTATTTTGTTCGATTTTATTATCTTTAAAATAAATAAAAAAGAATGTCAGTAAAATACCAGATATAAAATGAATGCAAAAAAAAATTATGCTTTGTACATCACCAATGAACAATTTGGAGAAGAATTTTTTTTTAAACTCCATTCACGTTAACATCCAAACAAAAATATCTATAAGTAAATTCAACTAAGAAGGTGAAAAACCTTGTACATTCTGTTGAAAACAACAGAATGTTGCTGAATGAATCAATAAAGGCTCTAAATAAATAGAAATAATTTTCACTTTCTCTTTCTCTCTCTAATGGAAGGATATTCCATATTTAAAGATTGAAACACTTAATATGTTTAAGATAGCTGAATCACTTGAAACAATCTGTAGATTCAATATGAAAACAAAATTTCCAATAATTTTTTTTTAATTGATAGTCAATCTGATCATGAAATCATGTAGAAATGTCAGGAACTGAGAGCTGCCAAAACAACTTGGAAAAGAATAACAATGTTAAAGAAGAGTAAGAAAGGTTTCAATCATACTGGCTTTTAAACTTAACCTAAAGCTATAGTTATCAAAACAGAGCATAACTTGCATGAGGGTAGACGTAAGAAGTGCAATCATAAACCTACACAAAATGTAAGACCAAACTCTTCATTATTTTGCATCAGGCAACAGTTTCTCATCTAATATTCCAATTTGTAATTATTCAAAGAAGAAATCCAGTGTCAGGGATATAGCTCAGCAGCACAGTGCCTGCCTGGCAATTGCAAAGTCTTGAGTTCAATTCCCTGTACAAAAAAAAAAAAAAAAAAAAAAAATCAAGCAAACAACAAGGACAAAAACAAACAAACAAACACAAAACAAAGAGGAAGTCCAGTGTCTCACATTGTCAGTATCAGGACAGTATCAGTCTTTCAAAGTTTTGTTGATATTTTGATCATTTTATTGTGTTTGTCAGAAACATCTCATTATTGCTTTTTGTTTCCTAGCTGCAAGTGAAATTAAGAACTATATTTCTTATACCGACTTAGCATTTTTGTTTCTTATATTGTATATACACTTACGTATGAACACATTTATATGTAGGTGTATATGTCATGTTCTATTTATTCTGTAGAATCATCAAAAGAAAACATTAGGCTAAAGTTTTTCATATTGTTGCCTACAAACACAATGCATTAATTTAAATATGGTTTTTCTTTTAAAAAATGATTCTGCAGCAGGTGAACCAGACTTTTTTTCTACCTTTTATTTTTACTATCACCATCAGATTCCAAGTACTTTCACTCGTAGTCAAATAGAATTGTAATTATTTTGAATTATTCATTCTATTTTAGATGAGAAAAAAGGATGCTTTTTACTAAGGAAAAGTAAAAACTGAAGTACCGAAACCTCCATGATATAAAGGAACTTCCTTTAACATTTTCATTGTTTAATACATCCCCTATGTGCATAATTAATCTTCCATTACAACTTTAATAAAATATGTGATTGTAGTAATGATGAATGCTGATAATGCAATTTATACTTCTTTTTTCTTAAGAATTATGATTTTCAGGCTGAGGATACAGTCCAGTGGCACAGTGCCTGCCTTGCAAGCATGAGTTTGTGAGTTTGATTCCCAGTACCAAAAAAAAACAAAACAAAAGAGAAAAGCAAAGACTTGCAATTTCCTTGTCTGCTCACACAAAGCTATCCGATGAAAGGAACTAGACTATTTCTTTAACATAATAAGTTCTAAAATATTCTTTAAAAAGTATAGATTGACATTTTAAAAGTTTTGTTTGTAATGGATTGCTTTAACTAGTATAGATTCTAGACTGCATTATGAAAGAATGTCCTCACAGGGCTGAACAACCCAGAATTAGTTTCATACTTACATAGCCACATTTGAATTAAGAAAGTCTTAATCACAGTTCCATTGTGATTTTGGTGTGGATGGATGACCCATTGCTTAGCAGGACACAAGCAAATGATGAACAATGTAATGTAAGATTTTGTATAGAATTTTTAAAATTAACAGTATTGAACAATGAATCAATTTAAAGTGCTTTTCCTCATGGGTTATTCTACTTCAGATTCACCAGTCTTTCAAACCTCAACAGTACTTAAAAAGTGAAGTGATTCATACAGAACAAAAATTGAAAACTGAAGGCACTTTGAGTCATTACTTAAAGAAATATGGTAACAATTTAAGATAATTAACTTTGCATTACCTTCTTCCATTTTTTAAGTAGATAAAGCACAAAGTAGCTTTGAATGAAGGGAATGAGTGGAGGAAGGAAGTAGGGAAAGGAGGAAGGGAAGGGGGAGGAAGGAAAGGAAATGAAAAAGTAAAAGAACAAAGAATGAAAAAAAGAAAAAAAAGGAAAATAACTATTTTCATTTTTGTCCTGTTGGCATGTGTTGATGTTTTCATTTGTATCTTTGTTTTTGTTTTTTTTTTTTTTCAGGAGTAACAACTGTTCTAACAATGACAACCCTAAGTATCAGTGCTCGGAATTCTCTCCCTAAAGTGGCTTATGCCACTGCCATGGATTGGTTTATTGCTGTTTGTTATGCATTTGTGTTCTCTGCACTAATTGAATTTGCAACTGTTAATTACTTCACCAAAAGAGGATGGGCTTGGGATGGGAAAAGTGTAGTAAATGACAAGGTAAGTGAAAATGGCCTTCTCATTTTAATTAACAAAATCCCCTAATACATCCAGCTTATAGAAGACATGTTGCTAAAATATAGTATCATGAAAATGCATGTATGTATATAGGAACATATATCCTATTAGTTTGACAAAGTGTGTTTTTGCTTAAAATCCTTTAGGAGTGATCACAGTAGCAATACTTGCTACAACTACTTTTCAGTGTCTGTTGTGCTTCATGTGATCCCTCAAAGAGTCTTCACAGCAACCTTATCAGTAGGGCCTCTTCTTATTCTCGATTTTTACTGATGAAGAATCTGAAGCTTAGTAAAGTTGTTTACATACCCAAGTTCATTCTGCTAGTTAGTATACTGATCATTAAGTTCATACTCTTAAACCACCAGAGTGTATTAGGATAGACTGTGAAAAGAAAGTGGGCGTTAACTTCACCTGGTACAGAATGCTAGGCTCCATCCATGGTTGAGTACTTTTCACCTGTCCCCACTTCTGCTGCTTGATTGTCAAAGCCCAGATTGTATTTTTAAAAGGAATACATATATAGATACTGGAATACTCAGGAATTTTAAATTGTTCAAATAGTCTGAATGGAAAAGTTAATAAAAATTTTGATGTCCAATATAAGATTTCAAGTCCTGAAGTTAGTGAGAAATTTGTCCAATGACATAGCAGCAGTCTTATTCTTATTCTGCAAGTTACTCTCTTCCTTAACAGAAAACATTGGATATATCACAATGAGATCCAAAATATTCTTAATAATAGTACAAACTTCTACTTAGAAACATTGTCTTACACTTTTTCTACTTAATTTTTTCTTACATTAAGAGTTACTTGTTGATCTGATTTCTTTTTCAGTTGTTTATATGTAATTGTTCACTTCTATGAGCATATTGCAGTTTAAGCACAAAACTGAATATTATAGTTTTAAGATCTTCCTCTCTTTCCTTAATTACATAAACTGTAGAAGGTTTAAAGAGAGTGATGGTTTATTTCATTTTTAAGTTGTGTCTTACCTGAGATAGCAAATAAATACAGAAGGAATCAAATCAGTGCTTAATTTCTAGGCTATTTCAGTATTTCCATGACATTTTATGCTGATTTTACTTTTTTAATTTCCCATATAGTGTGCAAATTTTCATTTTATTTGTGCAGTTATTTTTAAGCTATAATGGTTATCAACACATTTTGTACTATTTTTGAATATGTAACAATAGATAAATTATACTGTTTTTTGGTATAAGTGTCCATACAAAAGTTTATTTGATGTGTCATTTTCAGGGCTGGGTGGTACCAATTACGTTGACATTGTGATTCAGGCTATCAAATGATATGCTACTTCAACCCTTGAACTTGGCAAAGAGATATCTATAAATGCAAAAATTAAATTCTTAATAATGTGTGTTAAAAGCATTAACTGCACAAGTTGCTAAAATAAATCTGTGTCAAAATCACTCATGCTCCAGTCTAACTTTCAGGAAAGCACCTAATATTGTTTAGATTATTTTAGTTCCATTGCTGAGGTAAACAAAATATTGTAATGATGCCTGTTCTCATGAACTTTTCTGTAGCTAATGTGACTGAGCGCTTAGCTTAGAATAAACTTATTCTTAAAATAAAGAGATCCTTAGAACTGAAAGGAAATCAAAGAAAGTGCCACAAAGTAGCCTATCTGCTTAAAGGACATTTCAGTGCCAACTGTTACTTCTACTTATTTTGGGGGGGGGTTAGTGAAAATAATAATTTTATTGAAATAAAAACTTTTTTGCTGATAGGGCTTTTCTAAGTCCTTCGTACCATTCTGTCTAGAGGAAGTCCTTTCTTTTGAAGTTAATAAACATGATTACTGTAAACGCAGTTGAGTTTTCTGCCAACACAGGATACATGACATTTGTTTAAAAATTCATAAAATGTCAAGTTTATTTGCATAGTAAGAATAATTACTCAGAGATGCATATTGATATTGTTTATTTAGAAATAAGTATTCAACATATTTGCAGGTGGATTGCACAATTTATAGTTTATGTGCAGATTGTATTTTGGTGATATTTAAAGTTAGTTTTTACAAATAAATTTAAAAATCCACTCATTTATGTTCAAACTACTTTTGAGTCCTAGATTAAAAGAAAAAGTTACTTTTCGTTCTGACCTTGGGCAGAGACTTATTCTAAATTTATTCTCAGTTGTGAAATTGGGCAACAGAATTAACATTCTAAAACTGTAGTACTGTAATGAATGATCCAACTCCAAGTTTTTAATGCCATTCCACACAAAAAAATCTGTTTATACAACCTGCGAGTTCTTCTGGAACCTTCCTTCATTTCCAGTGTTCTTTACATAGCCCAAGACTATTTCTGCCACCCTGGCTCTAAATTCTTTTCTTCTTTTACCTTTTTCAAAATTTTTCCATCAGATATTATTTTCATCTCTTATATCTTCAAAGCTATCTTTGTCTCTTAAACTGCCTCCTTCCTTTTAACCTGTGCAGATTCTTAATATTATTATTTGACCAAAAAGGCAGAATTACTTTCCAGATCCTACGTCATTTCCTTCTGCCATAATCATGTTTTATCACTTTTTTTCATTCAATTATTTTGCAAGAATTGTTTAAAGTGTTATCTTCTCACTTTCATTTCTATTTGCAGCCCTTATTGGATTTTCTTTTCATTTACTGCCCTGTAATTGAAGTGAACCAGTAACTTCCATATTTTAAGACCAGATAATGATTTTCCTTTTTTCTTAAAGGATTTTCACTGAACTTTTTAGCTGTTATGCTCCAGGCCCTTAATTTAACATTAAGATCAACCACTTTTTCTCTTTTCTTTAAAGCAGGCCTAAACATATAAGCTTCCTTCTCTCACTTCCTAACAGGTACCAAGATTCATTCTATGCTTGAGATTTTTCTGCCAGAGTTCCTAATTGATTTTGCTTCTCTAGCATTATATTCCTGTTTTTCTCCAGAAACAGTCATTTCAATTTTCCTTAATGCTGTTTTTGCTTTTTGTATTCACACTATGGTTCTCAGTTTAAATGGTTTACTGACATTGTTTGCAAGAAATCTACAACACTAAACACAGGGTCCATCATTTATCATCCCCAACCAAATAATTGCTACTCATTCCCAACACAAGTATCAGTTCCTTGGAAAATTTCTGAACATCAGGTACCTCAAAATGATTAGATCTCCATTATAAGTAAGCATTCAGGCCTACCCTACTCTCTTGCAATAGATTTTGTAGTCTCTAATTGCATCATTGTGCCTCAACTCCTTCACCTATCATAAAAATGATAATCATATCTCTTTTAATACATCAATGTTCTGTGGCTCTATACACAGGGATTTGCCTATATTAAGTATGCAGTAAATATGGTATAAAACAATGAAGTATTGCCAAATCAAAATCTATAACCCACACTTTTGTTTTGATATTCAGGATCATCTATAAATAGACACAGTTTTCTTGTAACTTTTAGGATCATCTGTGTAACCTATTCCTTAGAAATTTTCATCTAACTACCACATCTTAATCTTTACATTTTTAAAAGAAATGGCAAAAGAAATAACAGATAAAATGCAGTCTTTTCATTTGATTTTATAAATTCCTCCTACCAATATCTGAAAACTCATCAGCAATCAGTGCTTAAGTGAGAAGCATGGCATAATATCATGTGTCACCAGTTTGGAAGTATTTCTCAACGTCCAACATTAAATCTCACCCATCTCCTTCCCACAAGCCTTACATCAAGTCTTCATCATCTCTTGTTATTTTTATAATTTATGTACTCCTTTTTATCTCTAATCATGTCTTCTTCTAATCCATCTTCTGTGGTACTTCCAGAGTTAACCTTTTAAAACAGGAATCAGATCATTTGCCTCTTAGTTCTTTGGTGAATTATTGTTGTTCTGGTTTGTTTTGCTTAGTTTTGTTTTATATTGTCTGAGATAGGGCTTCACTATGCAGTTCAGGATGCCCCTCTGGAGGTCAGACTGACCTTGAACTTGCAACAATTCTCCTGCCTCATCCTCCTGAGTGTTGGGATTACAGGTGTGCACCACTACACTGGGCTGCTCTTCAGTCCATTATTGGAGGCAGTTTTAATATGGTCCAATATGTAGTTTTCTCATATACATATTTACAGGATGAAGAGTAAAGGAACCATTTTAAATGGATTATGCATTTATCCCTGTGCCTAGGAATATCTGTAATTTATAGATGAGGAATGATCAAGTAAAACAACTTGACCAGAATCATTCAATAAGTGGTACACCCTTAGGTTGAAGACACCCAATATCTTGTGCTAAATGTAACAAGCTACAGTTATTTCCTGAAACATTTGTAACTCTTTGAGTCTCCATGACATTAGACATGGTGACTTCTATTACAATAATACTCTTTCTTTTCTTAAATGACAAACTCCTACTTACATTTTAATATCTACATGATATTATTTAAGTTTAACAATTTCAAGACATGATTCACTCCCACATTGTGTTTCCACAGCATTGGGTACAAATTCCTTTTAACAATCACATTAAAATTTAGCTTTATTCTAAATAACTTTTTGACTACCACTAAGTTACAATCTGTAAGAGAATAATAGTTCTATCTTATTAATCATTGTGTCTCCAGTTGCCTAGAAGAGTATCTGGTACATAGCTTATTTGAGTTGTAGTTTACAATTTTATTTTTAATTCATTGTAATACTTTTACTTCTAAATCTGAGACAGAAATCTAAACTGGCTAAGGAAAGTATTGAAGAACTTAGATAACAAGTTACTTAAGAACCAGCAAGCAACATATATCCAAATTGTTGTGGAATATGCCATTGTTTTATGAGTCGCTCTTTACTTTGTAGAAAACATCCATTTTCAGTGTTATATATATTCACTTAATTTGCATTTTAAATATCCTACCACGTTCCAAAAGAATTTCAAACAGTTTACCAAAGAATGTATGAACTTAAATTATAATTAAATAACATAGAAATAGGATATCAGTATGAAGGAAATAACCTCAAATGTGTTCACCTTTTGGCTACCCCATTAACTGCAGTCCACAACTATAGTAGTTGAGCTTCAAATTATAAGCTAGTTGGTGACTAACTTAAACCATGAGGAAGGGAAAGTTATTTTTCTTTAAAAAAAATGAATATTAACGAAAAGCTTTTATTGTACTGAAATTGCTCTTTTAAATCAAACTGCCATGTGAGTTTTATAATAGGGAAAGCTGGGTGCTGTAGCAAGTGATGTCAAATTTTTTTCCCAATAAAGGCAGTAATGGATTTCATATTGATGTTTCTTGTAGTCCCCTTCAATAAAAGCTGAAGGCATTATATTAAAATACAACTCAGTGAAGGCAATTCTTCGAGGAACTAAACTAATATGGTTCAAGTATATAGCTTTCTCATGGCCCAGTTTAATCCAAGGAAAGACTTTAGAGTACTTAGAGAAGTGGATGGACTGTTTAACCTTCAAACAATCTTCTGTAAGTATCACTTTTCTTAGTCAGGATGGTTAGCAGACATTAATAGTAGCATTACACAGTCAGGGAGCATGTTGTTGTTTTACAAGCGATGGGCTTTCTAATAGCTACAATGATTGTAAAAAGGCAACATGATGTCGCAGAAAGAGCATAAGTTTTCACTTTGGAGATCTGGGATTTTCTCCAAAGTCTGTTATATTCATTATTTGAGATGAGATCCCTGTTTCCCTAATGTAAGGGACAATCTCTGAGATCTCCAAATTTGAAGTCATGTGATTGTTATTTTCATTCATCTCAAAGTTCCAATCATTTATAGGTACCTGTATTTGTTCAAGTAGTAAGCGGTTTATCTTATCTCCCAATCAAAAGAAGCCACTTTTGGTTTCCCACCATTTGTATATGGCATTTTGACTTCTGCAATCTGGTTGTTCGGCATTACGTTTTAAATGTATATTGAGTGACTCTAATAATATAATAAATAAAAAGTATTCTGAAACTTACAGAATATCATTTAAAAACTAGAAAAGTAATTTCTAGTGGGTTACAGTCTCTTTTCATCCTACTTCACTGACAATTGAAATGTTAACAAGTTGTTTAACGACATCATTTACTTTTCCTCCCAAAAGTGTTTTAGAAACACATCATTCATTGATTCTGCATGTAAGTCCCTTCCTTACTCTCCGTTTTACTTATACAGGTCCCAACCACAAGCAAAATGACTTTCATGGCATTGTTTTTAAGTTGAATTTATGCCAGTCTTTCACATTTCTAGGTGGTAAAATTGAGGATTTGGTGGACAATTACATAGTAGAATTGCAGAAAAAGCTACTGAATTCTCTTCCTATCAATTTAACAGCATAGTTATCCTATTCTGTGAAACATCCTATGTTTCATAGTTTATATATACAGTTTCTTACCATAGTAATCACTGAAGTAATTGTAATTCATTTATTATTACAGAGTTGTTTGTGAGCCTACTTTTTGTCAGTAACTGTGCTAGGAGTTCCACAGGACACGGTTTGTGTCTTCAGTGAACTTGTATTAAGTGAGAGGAGGAGAAAAAAGAAGAAAATCATGTATATGCTATAGAATCAAGTGTGAGAGCGCTGTGGAAGGACATGGAAGGGGTGGCTACTAAATGAGTACAACAGAAAGTGATATCTCAGTAGATGTTACCCAGTACTAGTCTGCTAATGGGAAGAAAGTAATATATATCTGACTTGAGAGCCAATGTGAGATTAAATTCCAGCTCCTCATTGAATTGTGGTATCATTTACAAGTTAGAAACTATAGGAGGGTGTATATATTTGGGCAGGAAGCAAGCATTTGAGTGTATATCTGGATAGTTTATATATTTATTTTCCCAGATAGGTGATCAAATGAATTGAAACACACTTAATAATTTTGGAGAAATATTTTATTAGTTATCTATTTTTAGGTATATAAAATTGTGACTTGCTTAAAATTAATAGAAAAAACATTGTTAATTTGCCTTTTTTCTCCATGTTAATTGCATTCTTAACTTGTAATGTTAATTTTTAACTTTTTTTAAGGAACCCAATGTGTTTTGCTTTTTTCTGCGATCTTTTACTCTGAGTGATGCAAGATAGTTTATCTACATGTTCAAAATACCTGTAACTTTAGATTAAAATTTGCTGTAGTAAATTAGGTACTACTAGTAAATTAAGAACCACTAGAACTGTTTTAATTCTCAGGAGAAACAAAAATTGTGGAAGAATATTAAAATTACTTCGTGACAGTGAGTACTCTTGAATAGCTAAAATAATAGGATTCATTGTACTATTTCTCTGAATAGATTTGAGTATAAGGCAAGGGCTACAGTAAATAAAATAAAAATAGTATAGAGAGATCCAAGTCATGTGGTCTATGCATTCAGCTGACTGATGAGCTTGCTTGAACCAAGACCCACATTATGTTCAAATAGCTTTCCACAATAACATGAAAAACTCTCAGCATAGTTCTTTTGAAAGTTAGTAGTGACACTGTCAAGGTAGTGACTCCTGGTAATGGTTTAATTCTTTTGTACTTTCACTAGTACTATGACTTGTCAAACTATAGAAGAGAGTAACTAACCAATCAGTACCATGACTTATAGAGAACACTAATAAATACATTGTGAATACTTAATCTGATACTCTGCTTTAGAAAATCATAGAAGTGTAAGTCAGTTCTAAATATGCAAGAGCATTTTTGCTCTATATACATTTATGTTTATTCAAGAACACAGTTTGCTTTACTATAGATCAATGGCTAATTATTTTCAAGTAGACTAAGGGCAATTATTTTCTTCTTTAAAGCAAGACTTTGTTAGATTCTCAGCCAGAAACACTTTGCTGTGTGTTTTCTAGGAATTCAGGAGATGGGGCACCATATGGATGCTCTGCCCTTCATTCAGTGAATTGGTAAGAATTCCAGGTGCCAACATTGGTTTACTGACTGCAGATACAACATATGGCTCCTGCACTTTGATTGCTATTCATCCTCAAAATGGTAAAGTTTCCAAGCTGCAGGGAGCATTCTGAAGTCAAACCCATCACTTTGTTTAATCTTGACACTTCTCTGAAGCTTACAGTTATACTCAGTTATTTAAGATACATTTTGAAAAATGAACAAAATAGGATGAATTTTGTTCTTTTTAGCAAAATCAACAAAACCTATAATATATATTGGAAATTGTTTTTAATACAGCTTCTTATGGAAGCTACCACGTTAGGGGATATATAACCCACTAGCCTTCCAATAGGTGGCACTGATATTTGGCTTGTGCCTGCTGATGAGGCCCCTCAGGTTGTGTAGCACTGGTACCTTCCTGTCAGTCGGAATATTTGCTTGGTCAGTTACTCTACTCTAGTTTCGTAAACGTATGTATTATTACCTTAACATATAGCTGTAATCAAAGGGTAATTGTGGGGGGGTGCAGGTGGGATGTTAGTAACAATTAGTCCACTTCTTTTTTTTCTTTTTTTATGTTTCTTTGCCTAAATCTTATACCATGACTCTTGATCCAATTTAAAAATTCCACTTCCAAAACACCTGCCTTAGGATTTTTTTTCATGCAATGTTATTGATTTTAACCTTAACTGAATATTTTACAAACACACATAGAAACACACACACACACACACAACACTCCTAAATCTCAGATAACTTACTGTGACAAAAGTCATACAAAACAACTAAACCACAGAGGTTTGGAAGTCAGACACGTTTAATTTAATGATTTTTTTCAGTCATTTAGTTGCCAGGACTGGTCAGGATTCAAATCTTCATTAGCTTCCATTTCTGAAATTATGCCTAAGATTAAAGTTATCCTTACTTCCTACTCAGTAGCAAGATAGAGATGACACTTGTGACTGGACACTCGATCTGACGCATTCCAGTGCTGGGCATCTATGTTGGTCTTTGTCTTTTTTTAAATCAGACACACACTTATCCTCCATTCACCACAGGAGAACTATATCATCATGATGAAAAAAAGACATTTTATAGTTGTACAAAGTAGTGAATGGTAGTTCCTCATCTGCTTTCCCTTTACACTGCAGCCAGACGTGGAAGAATGTCTTGTCAGTAGGGAAAACAAGAAAGGAACAAACTTATTTCCATGAAAGATAGGTGATCCAAGCCTGTTTTCAGATACTCCTGTGCTTTTAGACATCCTTTTTTTTTTTTTTTTTTTTTTGCGGCACCGGGGATGGAACTCACAACCTCGTGCCTGCCAGGGCAGGCGCTTAAGGCGCTGAGCCAAACTCCCAGCCCTGGTTTTTTGAGACAGGGTCGCACTATGTAGCTCAGGTCGGCCTTGCGCTCGCGTTGTAGCCCAAGCCGGCCTCGAACTCACAACGCTCCGCCTACCTCAGCCTCCCCAGTGCTGGGATTAAAGGCGTGCGCCACCACGCCCGGCTCATCCTTTCTTTTTTTGTTTGAATATTTTGAGTATTTGTGATTAGAATAACTAGTACAAGCAATTCTACTAAGCTGTCTTTTAAATCTGTGACATTACACTAATCACTATTTTGGAAAACTCATTGTTGTATTAATTTTCCTTGCATTTAGATAACTCACTGTAGACTCCTATTAAGCAGAAACTCATAAGAACTTTTCATATTAGCAGGTTTCACTAAATAACCTATTTTGTGTCTGCTTTGTGGAAGGGCTCATGCTAATTGTTAATATAGAAGTAATGCAAGGTTTCAAAAAGCTTAGGGCGTAATGAGAAAGACGGTATCAATCAAATAATCACATGACTAAGAAAGAATTTGCACACTTTCAAAATGTACCACAAATTTAAGAAGTTTGGGTACTTTAAAGAGCAGACAAGGGCAATAAAGACTTGCAACGATCAGGGTAGTCTTTTCTAAACAAATCACTTTTAAACAAGGCTAAAATATGAGAGAAAAGAGGCCGTGTAAAAAATGAAATGGGAAGAAAGTATTCCAGGCTGAGGACCTGACAGAGCAAAGGCATGAAAGGATGGAAATTGTCAGAAAACGGGGTATTTCAGTGGACCTTGCAGTTAATGATAAAAAGAGATGTCAATGGTAGAAAATGTTGTTTTTATTCTAACTTCCATGAGACACTATTAAAAAGGTTTTAAAAGTAGGAGTGATGTGACCCAATGTGTTTCTTAAAGATATCCTTTTGGCTCTAGAGTGTCTAATGCGTGCACATGTTCAAGCCAAACAAAATAGAATTATTTGGTCCAGACAATAAATAATAATGACCCAGGCAGAGGCTGGTGGTTACTGAACTGGTGATTATAAACTGAAACAGATTGGAAATAATTTAGACAAAAACCTGAGAGTTGATATTTCGTTTCCTCTATGTGATTTCAGTATTTTTCACTCTGCTATCTGCATAAGGTTACAATTTCTTACAGTCTCAGCAAAGCATTCTTGTAGTTTTGATAGGTGAAGCGGAATCCTACTACCAAGTAGAAACTTGGGACCATTCATCGTAGATGATCATTCTTTTAGTTAAAAAATATCTACACTTCACATACTTGCTCACTTATTAATTCAACAAATATTTAAGTGAACCATAAAATAAAAATAGTTGTATTATTTATCAAAATTGTATTTTCTGTTACTTTCCATGATAATAACAACAGAAAATGATCCTCCAGGTAAATAGTACCATTGGTTTTGCTCTGGGAATTTCCTCACCTTTGTGGTTTTAAGACTTTATAATCTCATATTTATTTTCCTAAGTTTCTTTTTTTCTAATGGATAGGAGTATCAGAGTACTCGTTTTCAGAATTTGAACTGGAGTTTGTAAGATGTTCAATGATAGGTTCAACCTACACTTTATTAATTCTTCTGTTTTTCAATAGAAAAAAGAGAAAGCATCAGTCATGATACAGAACAATGCTTATGCAGTGGCTGTTGCCAATTATGCCCCGAATCTTTCAAAAGACCCAGTTCTCTCCACCATCTCCAAGAGTGCGACCACGCCAGAACCCAATAAGAAGCCGGACAACAAGCCAGCTGAAGCCAAGAAAACCTTCAACAGTGTTAGCAAAATTGACAGAATGTCCAGAATAGTTTTCCCAGTTTTGTTCGGTACATTTAATTTAGTTTACTGGGCTACATATTTAAACAGGGAGCCTGTATTAGGGGTCAGTCCGTAAATCTAGACATAGGTTACCTTTGGTATATATATCAACCTTAAACTTGGTTTGTTTTGCTATGTACAGTCTGACTAATAACTGCTAATGTGTCAACCAGTATGTACAATATGTATATAGTGATATAGCTTACCAGTAGACCTTTAACAAAGTTATGCATTTGTTAACTTGTGGAAATGTGGGCAGAAACACCCTAAGCTAAAAAGAGCCATTGCCTTTTTTAAAGATTTACCCTGGGACATGGTTTATAGTGGTTTTCAGAAGACCTGATTTATTTCCTATTCTTCTAATAATAAAGAAAATTGAGATTCTATGTAATCCTTTATGGAATGTTTTGATTTAGGAGTATTTTTTTACTGTTGGCTAATTATAATAGAAGATAATGTCAGTAAAGATAAATTCTCAGCAGAATCTCCTATCTGCAACATCACTTCCCTTCATGAGTGCTCAGAATCCCTGCTAATATAATTGGAAGCTTGACATACATAAAAAGAAAAGACTAGAGATTTGAAATCAGCTTTTAATTACTCTGTAGAGTATCTATAGCCATGTACAGATTACAGCATGACAAACTCAAATAATTATGAGTCACCCTGACAGGATGTTAATTATGCCTACAATTTAATAACTTCTGGACTGTCATGGTCAGTATATTTTTAGCTTCAGAATTCATTTGAAAATAACTGAAATTCTATTACTTATTTCATTCACTTCAAACTACCTTGAATTAAAAAAAGAATAAATGTGTCTTACTCTTTCCAGGTATGTGTTGAACTGAAATTTATCAGCTAAATTTTTTCTTTCTTTTTTTCTTTCTCTTTCTTTCTTTCTTTCTTTCTTTCTTTCTTTCTTTCTTTCTCTTTCTTTCTTTTTTTCTTTCTTTCCTTGCCTTTCTTTTCTTGCCTTTCTTTCTTTCTTTGTTTCTTCATTTTGGTGCTGGAGACTGAAAAATTACAGTTTGGTTGCTGTGGAGCAACATTCATATTGGATTAGAAAATTGTGCCAAAAACTCCAATTGCTGAGAATTAATAGGTGTCCCAGCCTACAGATGAGCACTTATAAGATTCTCTTCTTTCCTGTTTACTGCAAATTCTGCCTTAAGGCTTCTTCTCATCAGGACTCAGAAGCCACTAATTATAAAGGAAAGGGCAGTTAGTTGGCACATTTTTCTGATTTGAAAGCAGCTCTTTCAGATAAGAATTAATATGTATCCGCTTTTGTAAACTGCAAATTTAAATTTCACTGACTCAAATTTACAACAGCTTTGTATACCAGAAAAGGTTTTGGTAAGAGTTAAGCATTTTTAAACCACGAACCTAAAACATCACCAACAGGTCGTGGACTATCTACACGCACACACTTACACAAACCCATTCACACACGCACAAATAAATGAGAAACCACAATTTTATACAATAATGAATTAATAGTAAAATTCATTTTCATTTTAATATTTAAAAATACTCTTTATGTCCCTGAAAAATACTAGTAAAAGTTAACAAATATTTGCCTAGATTCAAAGTTTTATGGCAAACTTAAAACACTTTTAATTGACGTGTACGTTAGCAGTTATTAGTTGACTTGTAATAATAAACGCACCTTAATGATGTTTTTGTAGAAACGTAAGTAGTCAAAGAGTAGCATTTCTTGCAATTTTGTACAGTATTTGATTATAGTGCAAAAATAGGTATGTTCACAAAATCAATAAAAGGAGTATCATATGGAAACAAGCAAAATCTTAACAAAAATTGTTTTCTTTTGCCTCTCAATTTTTTCTATTCTCTTTATTTAAGTGTGAATATATTATGTGTTGTGCATGATTGTATTAATACTAAGGTCACAAATGCATCTTATTAACAAAATTTGCTGTAAAGACAGCTTTGGCATTAAAAATTCCCTCACAAAAATAATCCAAAATCCTTAATAAAATAAAACTGTTATATGAGCTAATAAATGTATTTCTTTAATTCCCTTTCCATGAATACGTTTTTGTTATCTAGTTTTAAAATATTCACTTTATTCATACATTGGAATAGAAGATACCCTATTTTCTTACACATTTATATATAGCACAGCTCTGTGATACAGTCTAGGTGTGTGTGCCTTAGTATGTGATGGTATGTGGTGCTTGAGGGCAAGCAAGGAAAATGCTTTTTATGGTATGCATTATTAAACGCTTTAAGAATATTTTAAAATTTTGCACTGCTCCTTTAGTGTCTGACTACCAATTATAAATTATAAATATGTACATATGTAAACATAGCTGTAAATAACAGTTTCTGTAGGAAAACAAAACATTCATCTGAACCTTGGGGAAAGGACTGTGACTACATTGAGGGCAACAGTTTTATTAGTGTTCAAAGCAGATTGACCAGAAAAGCTATCATTATTGTGATTCTTGGAATTTTTAATTTCAATCATTAAACTTTATTTTAGCCTAATGTCATTCTGAGATCTCAATTGCTCAATGAGGTTGTTCAGAATTTTCCACTAGTTTTCCAACTTCGATATAGTTTATGTGTTTCTTATTTTCTCAAAATTTTCATAAATCAAAAGGAACGTTTGTTTTTGTTGCACAAAAATAAGGCATCTCATCATGAAGGATTAAAATTATAGAAGCAAAACTTTTATGATTACTCACTTTTTTGTAAGCCAGTTAAAAACCTGAACTAAAAATAAGAATGTATCACTGCAAGGTCAAATTTTCAGAAGACACACTTTTATTATATTGACACAAGTCTCTATGACTTATAAAAGTAGAAATGATTTATTTTGTGGAGTTGTACAATAGCATAGAGTTATGGTATGTACAGAATGTAGATAAATACATGTACATATATATTTAGATAATATCAAAATTGTATAGCAAATACTTTAATTTAACTAATACATTTTACGTTACGTTCTATACCTGTTGATGTAGGCCTGTTCTGTACCTGTTGATGTAGGCCTGTTCTGTACCTGTTGATGTAGGCCTTAAAATCACACATATTACACTCACAGAATTTAATTGAAAATTAAATTCTCATTCTTATAAGTAAATTAGCAATGTAAATTAATTTATTATCAAGAGTGGTTTAATGAACTATGATATTATTATGCTGAGATGGTGCTGCTTTGCTCTTTTCTGCTATTCATGTTCCTATTTGTTCAATTATAAAATTGAAAGTAACACAACTGTTTAATAATTTTTTAAACTTTCATTATTTCTTAATAACATTGGACATAACATTGAGAAATCCTTTCAGGGATTCCTCTATTTCAAATTTATCTCATATTTGAGTATATGAGCCCCTTTGAGCCATAACTCGAGCACTGTTCTTTAAATACATTATAATTCATTTGAAAAATAACACAGAAGCTACTATTTTACTCTTATTTTTTACTGGAAAATATATTTAGCAAGATATATTTCTAAAAATATGAATATATATGGAGAGGAGAGAGAGGGAAAGGGGGAGAGAGAGAGAGAGGGAGAAAGAGAAAGAGGGAGGGAGAGAGAAAGAGAGAAAGAGGAGATTGATTGTCTGTATTGCTGGTTTAGGAAACTAAACTTTGCCATGATGTTATCATGAATTTCAGAACAGCACCAAAGCTCTACAAATAATATACTTTGCCATGGCTGTCAACCTGCCAGTCAGAGGGACAGGAAATGGCTTAAATCACCTTTTGCACTGTCATGGTTCTTCACCATCTACTAGCATCTGCATTGTATGTTCTAGGTTTAACGCCCTCTAACACAGGCATGTTTGTTACTTAGTTTGAAACACAGGCATGTTTGTTACTTAGTTTGAAATCTGAGGACATATTAATACTAAAGAAGCTATTGTTCATAATCTTCTCACACTCCTACATGTATTTACATATTTCTGAGACTACTACATTTTTTTTTCCCGTTAAATAACATTAGAATTTCAAGAGAATCCTGAGTGGCCCTACTGCAGCCCGAGTGTACCATTTCTGTTTTTTTTCAATGATGCCCCATGGGTACCCATTGCTTTCCTGCTGCTTATCCTAAAGGATACAGAGAGATGAAGCTGAAGCCGATGAGGACTGGGTTATTCTTAACATCTGCGTGTTTGGCAACTATGGACTGTGTACCAAACCACTTGTAACAATGTGAACAAGATAAGTTATTAAAAAATCATGAAAATCTGTTTTAAAATGAAAGTCATGCTTAATAAAATATTTAATATTCCAAATTTAGTTAAAGATATTAATATTTTCCTTCATGTTTTTATGAAATTCTAAGAGGATAAAAAGGAGATGAAACATCAATGAAAAGATGCTGTGAGAAAAATGGCTCTGTTGCTAACTAAACCGAATGAAGCAGTTCCCTTCTCTGATCCTAAAAAAGTGGATAATTTAGAAATACGAATATGCTTCTCTTACTGTAAGCATTATGACTAAAATACTAAAATAGAGAATATTTTTGTGAAAGGCCTTTGGACATAATAAATTATTCAAAATTTATTACTTTTAAAATTATATCATCATTTTTTGTTAGAGTTCTTAGTAATGAGCATATTTGGACCACTATGTCTCTCTCTTCTTTAGTTGAATTTTTAAATTTGCATTTGTTTATATAAAGAACAATTTACACAAATCCATCCGTGCTGTACTTAACATGCAACATCACCTAATATTGCCAGTAGGGAAATATAATTTAAAAGTTCACATAGTTTACATTTCAATATATAGTAATATTTCCAAAGAAAGTTTAGTAAGATTTTATCTCAGCTTGGTGTGTGTGTGTGTGTGTGTGTGGTGTGTGCCTATAATTCCCAGGTGTATATGAAAGAGTATTTCAAGAAATTCAGACAAATTTGCAAAGCTTAAAGCAATTAATTCATTAATAGATCCAATCACAAATGTAGTTCTTGTTAAGCTAGCAATTAACTCAGTCAGTAGAATAGCTCTTTCAATAGATGGATAACAAACATTAATCAGCGCTGTGCTTGAGTCATACATATGGATAGGAATATTCTTTCGATATAGATACATTGTTCTAATGTATTTCCGGTTCTGCTTAGGCATTAAGTTCAAAATGATCTTGTGATTATGCTTAGTAAAATCAGAAAGAACATTCTTTGAATTCCAAATGTCTCAAAGATTTGCAAACAAGCTTTTTTAAAAACAGTTGTCTGGGAGTCTGGTACTTACATGCCTTTGAAATGTAATAAAGTTTATGTTCTTTTTCCTGTTAAAATTAAATACCTGAGCAATCGTTTGCAAATGTAATCTACATTCATTTCTGAGATTCAATTTGTACTTTTTTTAAAATTGAAATGGTTCTGAGAGGTCATTTCTTGTTAGTCAATGTTCTAAGTAGTTTACACACACACACACACACACACACACACACACACACACACACACCCTAACCATAATCATTGTGTGACTCTTGAAGTTAGGGAAGGCTAGAATTTCTATGCATTATTCTAGTATATATTCTTGGGAAAGTAAAATTTAAAAAAACTGCAGTTTTCTTTGCTTTAATTCAAATTTATATTCATGTATTTTTGAGGACACGCCTTAAACTGCTCTTCAACATAACAAAACCAGGAAAAGTACCCTCTGCATCAACTATGAATCCATTTTTGTGATTTTAGTTCTCCATGAAAGTATATTACATCTTTCATTTTGGCCCATATGTAATCACGTATTAAAATGATTGATTTGACCAAGCACACAAAAATAAGTACTTTGCACTGTATTTTCTTCCATTATTTCTTACTTTTCTAGTTTTGATACCAGTTAGATAAAATTCGTTTTTACCTTCTATATTGTAGGTTTCATGAAACATATACACATTCGATTTAAAGTTTATATATTGATTATATATTGAGTCCATCAAACATCTTGTTTTAAATTATTATTTATAGAAAGAAGTCTGAGTTGGTCCCAAATAAATGTCATTTTGGACTATAAGTTTTGAACTAGTTTAATGAGTATGAAAATTTCATTCTTCATGCCTCATTTTAAAAAATTTACTTGTACATAACCTGCTGTCAGAATACAATTCTATATTACCCTGTACTGGAGAAATCTGAGTATGTTTCATAAAGTTTATTTATAAAGACAGATGGTACTAGAAAAGTTAAAAATGGGGGGATTAGATACATAATTACTTTAAAAATAATGATTTACAGGTTTGCTCCAAATATATTTATTTCTAAAATACTCAACACAATAATTGAAGCTCTTGGCTACAGTCTAAATTGAACATAATGTATAAAGATTATTAATGTGTGGCTAGATAGTTGTAAATGAAACTCAGGCGTTGAGAAACAATTGTTGTGAATTAAACTTTTCCTTTCCTGAATAAATCCATGATTCCTTATTGATCTTAGATATCTGCAACACATTTGATAATAAGGATATTGATATTCTATTGGTTTTCAAAACTTTCCTGAGTAAATAAAGACATATCTTCACATCCTCCAAATAGAATAATGTGACCTTCCTTGAAATACTCCTTTTGGAAGTGATATGCAGGGAAGTTTTAAAAATGTTTTATTTTTGTTGCTAAATTGCAGAAGGAAAATGTACAGTGAAGTTCCAACACTAAGCTTTGAATATACACCTTATGTGAAATTTGAAATTTTCTGGGTGACATTATATAGTACATTTTCTAACTTAAGAAAATAATCTAGGTGTTAATATTTGTAATTCATGATCTTGCTGTAATTGGGTAAAGTCACTAACTTTTACATATGTAAAACTCTTTAGCCTTTATCAAATGCCTCATTGTGTTTGATGTTTAAAAAGATCCTCATAAATCACATACAAATGAATTCTAAACATTATCTTTTTATACATACTAAGATTGATTTAAATAGATTTATTCTGAACATTGTAAGGATTTTGTACTCCATTGGGTGAATCCTTAGGAAAATGAAACTTATTGTAAATGTGGCTTTTTTACTTTTGAATATAACATGGTTTTTTTTAATAGCAGGTTTAAATGTCAGTTCCTTAAACTTCTTTTTAAAACAAGAAGATATAGAGTGACAAAGAAATATAAAGTCTATCCTGAAATATTTTAGGGGAATCATTAATTACTAATTTAGGTATATTAAACACAATAAGACAGTGGTTCTATGAAAAATATGAAGTTCACCCAGAAAATTAGTTATGCTGTATACTAAAAGTGTCATATTTGCATAAAATTATTGAATAAAATAAATCAGATTTTTTCTTTGGATAGTGTCAAGTTCATCATTATATCTGCAAACTCGGAAACCTGACGGCTTTTGTGGGAATAATTTTCTTCATTTGATGCAATATTATATAAATGAGTTTTTTGTTGTTGTTTTGTTTTGTTTTGTTTTTTGGTACCAAGGATACAACTCATGACCTTGTGTTTGCTAGGCAGGCACTTATGCCACTGAGCTAAAACGCCAGCCCAAGTTTCTCTTTCATTTATTGCGATTACTTCTCATTGAAGTAAAATAAAATATTTTTACATGTCAAAAAGATATAAAGACAAAAGTTTTTATCAACATGGAAAGTTTGTTGCAGAGTATTTCTCATCCTTATTCACATTTAAAAGCCAAATGAGGTTAAAAATAAGCTAATTCAAAATAATAAAGAGTTACAAGAATTTTAAAAGACTCCCAATTATTCTGCTCTACAGTTCTGTTCATATATGTATCTTTATTACAAAACCTGTTTGCGGGCTTTAATCTTTTTCTCTTTGTGGGGCTAAATGTTAATGGTCAGTAACATTTAGTTTAGACAATAATTGTTAAAGAACAGAAGAAAGAACCATAAACATAAATTTATATTTCAAGTCAGTTTTCACATAATACAGAAATTTAAGTGAAAATACCAAGGGCACATAAGAAAATATTTATTCTGGAATTTTATTCTAATTGCCAACTTACTCTTTATATCCCATAAAATTCCATTTTACTCTTTATATCCCATAGAGTTGTAATTAATTGTAAACAACGTGAAGATATTTTATAGGATATATTATAAATGTCATCCTCAGGCTATAATTTTAATCAAAAATTTAAAAAATTACAGTAACATGACTTTGGTAATATTTGTCTGGAGGAAATTTCAATTGCTTTAAATAATAAAGTGAGTATTAGTTGCTCCAAATTCATATCTTAGTGAAATAATAGCCAGCAAAATGCTAACTGTATCAGCAGCATTGAACTTGTTTTCCTAGGGTTAGTCAATTCAGAGTCCATTTTTCTCAAAACTATTTAAATGAAAGTATGCCATAAATGGGAACATTCATTTTACTTTTGTTCTGAAAGAGCCATAAAGGAGAAACTAAGACTTCAAAGGGCTTTGTGTGAAGTTAGAATCCTGCCTTGCCTTTAAATTGTGAAACCAAAGAAAATGTTGATAAAGCAGTAAGATTCAAATAACGATGGCATACGGTGAAGATACCTTGCACTGTCGATTTGAATAGCTTTTTTATCCTCAGATTCACGATTAATAGTCACTCTGAGAGATGTTCAGGTACAGATAAAATTGTAGAGCCAGATAAAATTAGTACAAACAGTACCAAGTCCCTTACAGTTGTCCCTTGAGAAAATGTGGAATTATATGAAATATGCTTGGTTGAGGAAATCAGGGAAAGGAGTACTTTTTAAAAATTTTGCTCTCTTTCATCGGCAATAATTTGGAGATTATTTGAGTTCCACCTACATGAAAAATACACTCTTATATACTATTGTAGCTCATCATTTCATAATGTTTCTTCCAGGAATCCATGTAAATTTCTGAATTTTTCTTAAGGCACAGAATAATTAAAAGATATAAATTAATAATTTAAACATATTGAATTTGAATTGTCTTTGAGTTGTTTGACAGCTGACCTCACCTGTAAAGTAAAATATACATAAAATGCTAGCTAAATGGAAAAACCCAACAGTGTGTTAACACTTAAAATTTATCATGCCTATCACTTCCACAAGGCTGGCTGCAAGTATCATCCACAAGGAAAGTCCATGACAGTTGTGTGCAACAATGAGGCTGAGCACTTCAAAGTCCATTCCATTATTCTGGACACCTCAATCTGAACATCAAGAGAAAAAATGCCCGTAATTTTCTAATTCTTTTTTTTTTAACTTCATCTCATACTGCTCGTTTTCTTTTGATATTCTGCTTTTCTATCCAATAGCTGCATTAAACTTCGTGACTCCTAAAGGTAATTTTACAAAATGTGGAAATTAAGGTAACATATCTTACTCTATCACATTCTATCTACTAGTTGGCTATATATTAGCTAGAATTCCTTTGTTTATTTGTTTTACTTTTGTTTTTCACTGAATTTTATTTATTTGTTTGTTTGTTTGTTTGTTTATTTATTGGTACCAGAAATCAAACTCATGACCTTGTGCTTCCCAGAAAGGTGCTGTGCAGCTCAGCTATCTCCCCGGCCTGCTAGGATTTCTTTGAATAAGAGCAAGGACAGCTTCAAAAAACTGAAGCACAGAATGAATTCAGAGAATGAGAGCAAGATACCTCATTCAATAAAAATTAAGTATGAAATCTCCTGAACTACCATGAAAGACAGGAGCTACGTTTTGGACTTCATTCATGTGATGAAATAGTAGAACCCACTGCATGTATAACTCAGTTCAGCTGCTTAAGTAAAATTATTTGATAAAAGCAGTTTGGTCCAATTATCTTAATATCCTGAATAAAAAGATAAACACAGGTGCTAGATTGTCCTTCTGCAGAGTCAGGGCTCAGAGAAGACAGGCAAAAATTCCACATCCACACAAAAACATTGTCCACTGCACTCAGAAAAGATTGCTTTTACTTTGAGAAACTCAAACAGTGAAAAGGAAATTTGCATACAATAACAAGTAAAATAAAAATAGGTCCTTGTCAGCACTCATAAACAATTGCACTTTCTAATTGAAACAAATTAAGGGTAATATGATTTCTAATTTAATTGTTAATAGTTATTTGTCTGTAGAATATTAACATAAAAAACCTTTCTAAAATAAATTTTGTTGTATACACTCATTTTCAAAGTTAACCGTATTTAGTCTATACAAGGATAACAGGCCTATTTGCATTTGCAGTGATCCATACAAACATGGTCCCTCCAGATGTATGCAGGCACTGAAACTCAAGCAGGTGGGTCATGATTGGTATGTGGGGTTCAATGGTGGGGACAGAACCAAAATAAGAGGATTAGAAGTAATCACAACCAGACTGGAGCTGGAACATATCTTGAAATTGAGTCGCTGTTGAGGGTGAAGAATGAAAGTAGAATATCTATCTCTACTATTTGCTTTTTATCCTCATAAGTACATGCTAGATCACAACCATATCCAGAGAAATAATTGATGAAGTGTAAATTATGAAAAATAATGCGATTTTATTTTTGTCAGAAAGTAACAGAAGACAATAGTCTTGGAGTCTGAGAAAAATAACTGACAGGATAAAAAGCAATCTGCTTTCAAGGAATAGACTTTGCCGCTTATAATCAATACTAATTTGCACCACTAATTACATATTTTGTGTTTTGATACTTATTTATTCAAAGGTTATAATTTGGGTAGTTTTAATGCTATGTGGGACATTTTGATACAACAATCACGATCACATGTAATATTTAATATAAATTTAGCTGATTAACATATTTTAAGAAACAGTACTACTTTTTGAAAGCAAGCTCATATCATTTTACTTTCTGCTTGGAAAAATGAAGTTCTGTTTACACGGAATGTCACATTTAATGACTTGTTATTGTTAAGCATATATTATTATAATTTCCATAGTATCAGACCTCAGTTCTTATTACTTTAAAAATGATGGAGCTTCAGCTAATATTTTAATAAGAGTAGAACTGAAACACTTGATAATAATTTATAATACTTCGATGGAGTTTTCTTTTAAGCATTTTTTGGACAAAATTTCATAAAACTTTATAAACCTCTTTGAGCGAAATTGGGTTTCACATCATGACCTCCTTGTGTAGCCTTCTTGGCTATCCCACAGGTGGGGGCTGCCTTAGAGGAAGGTTGTGTCACATGGCTAGTTATTTACATAGCGAGCCAAGTACTGTTCATAGCTCTTTTCACTGACCTGGATTATGTCCAGCTCACAGTCATCTTTAACACAAACCTTTGCCTCATTGCAAGTTCTCATGCCAATCACTGGACTTTTGAATTGCTCACATAAACACAATATTTGTTTTCTTCATTAGTCTGTAATATTGTCAATCTGTTTCATAATTTTTCATGAAAATTTACTGTAATTTTTTAAATCTGCAGATTATTCTATTGGTTCTAGAAAACTCCAAGTCATTTTTTAAAATAGCATTCTTACTTCTTTATCATATTGTCTCCTCACTCTTTCTGGAATGAAAATTAGACGTAAGCTAAATGCTCTCACTCTGTCCTCTGTATTTTTGAATGTTTCTTGCTTTCACGTAGTTGGTCTGAACTCTGGCAATTTCTTTGGAGCACAGCTAACTTAAGTGCTTAAAGCCATATTATAATGTATCAAATTTCAGAGTGAGGGTCTATCCATTAAATGGCAAATTAGTAATATAATTTTCTAGCTTTGAAACAAATTAACTGGAATATAAAATCTATATATATTTAATAACATGTATGAAAAGCATATAGTAACCACAGGGAACCTCTAGATATGAAATTCTGGCAATGGATTTCAACAATAGCATAGAAGATAATTATCTTTCATATTCCTGTATTTTTTTCCTAAAATTATCATTTTATCAATTTAAAATTTGCAATTAATTCAAGGATTAAAGTCAAAATCAATCCATTTAAACTTGACCAGATTGAATAGATGTCTTATTTGGGCACTGAATTTTTAAATAGTTTCAAATTTCATATGGGGCAAAATATTTATACACATCCTGTTAATAGTAGCCTCAATTAAATGCCATATGAGACAAATTGAACAGACATCATCTGAGCTGTCAGATTTATCAGTGTAATCCATTAAAGTAGCATCCACTTGTGGAAGAATTCAGCAGAAATCAAGATAGTGTAAGAACAAAGAACAAACCTTTGGAAACAATTCTTTTGGAAGTCTCACATTTCTATTCATTCTATCAGCAAAGGCACTGAGTGGCTTTTTCACCGGTTATCTTTTGAAATATTTTTAGCAATAATCTTGGAAGATAAAGATAAATAGCAAAGTCTGGCTATTCATAATCTAATATGATAAAGATAATATCTTTGTTTGGTAGGTAATTATACTGCATAAAAAGATTCTCATCCCCCAAGCGTGAGGATTCCTCCCCATAGTGTAATTCGTTGTCCATGTATATTCCTACTTAATCTCTTTTTGTTGACCATAGGAATTGAGACTTGGGATGTGGACTAAATATGATTCTGAATATTGATATTGCTGTAAATAATAAACTCTTTTTTCCTCTGCCTATAGTGTCTGGTGTCTTAACAGTTCTTGAAAAGCCACAACCACAACAGCAATAAGAGTAGCAATAGTAATGATAACATTTATAAGTATCATAGCACTCCATATCAAATATTTTCTAGGCTTTGTAAATACACAGTCTGCCAAAAATACACATCAGGAAAAGAAAAATTTGTATAAATATTTTAATACTAAGTTTATTAAGATATTGTGAGATTAATACATGTCACTTTTGTCCTCTACAATTACAAGAGGTATTTATAGTGGTGACCATTAGCTTCCAGACACTTAGTAGTATGGCAAACTGTTACTTGGGTAATCTTTGTCATTGAGATTACTCACATACACTTTCAATTTCTTCCCAAAGGTTCAGGGACACACAGTCCTCTAGGGTCCCCCATAGAAGGATAACAACATCTGTTGTAAAAACACTACACTGCTTTCCTTTTTCTGAAGTGTGTATATGCATTTTGGTAGAGTCTGTATTAATTCATTTTATATTTTTTTCAAAGCTAGAGAAAGTATTATTATATTATACACACAAGAAGACAGAGGAAGTAAGTTAAATAATTCATGATGGATCACATAATTATTATAAGACAAAATATGAATTCAAATACAGGTCATAAATTTCCATAATGTCAACCAATTTCATACAGTAATTCAAGAAATCTTTGTGCTATTGAACATCATAGACTAACTATGGTTCAGTCTTATAATGATAGTATGAACATTCCAAACTCAAAACTGAATCAGGTCACTAATTCAAAATTTCCATTTACTTAAGAACCTAATACATTTCTAACATTTGTTGCCAATTGATTTATCAGGAAAGGCTTTCCTATAGGTCATAAATTGCAAACAAACTCATTAAAATTTGCAGAAAGAAGGTGTAGGTGTAGTTTAGTAAAGTCTTTCAAATATATGCTGTGCAACAACTATCAGAGAGGATGGTTCTTCTTATAGAATCAGGAGTTTATAAGAATATCCCACAACAAACGATCATACTACTACCACAACAAGCCTTTTAACCAGGTGTCTCTATATTATGTCTAGATGCACAAGCATAATGATATGTGTTGGCCATAATCCAAATAAGCAAAATTGCCCTAACTTTCAAGTCTTACACCTGGAAAAGTGGCATCTCTGCTATTCCTGCTACAGAAAAATTATCTCCTTTCCTAGAACTAAGTGCAGATACATGAGGTTCTGTCCTTTCTCCTAGTTTTCACTTGTCATGTCTTATGGCTGAATCTAAATCAGATCCAGAACTTCACATGCATAGAAGTCTGAAAAACAAATATATTAATGTTCTGGTTCCTATAGAACAGGAAAGAATACCCAAACTATGGTGGGATGGATATAGGGAAACATTTTACCAAATTCTTCATAAGACATTGACTTCTAATTCCATTGACATGTAGTCTGATCCAAATAGCTCACAAAAGTACAAAAAATAAATTACATTGAACAGTTCTTTTCTGAAAATTAAAAATTAGCAGGCAGCAAACAAATGTATTTCACATATATCTCTGTTCATTTTTTGATATCATCCTGCTATTCCTGATGCAGGCATGTGGATTTGAAGGGAGGGCTGTAGACTGGCATAGAAAAAAAATGGGCGACAGTATGTATGTTATCTCTTTCAAAGCATGGCTGAAAATTTTATCTGCCATATTGTGGAAAGACTGGTCAAATAAGAATGATTATGGAAAATAAAATTTATATAGTAAAGAAAACATAACACAACATAATACCAGTGTATTAATTTTAATTCATGACAACAAAATAGCTGAGGAGTTTAAAAATAAGTGTTAATTTAAAACAAATGTTTATTTCATAGTTTTGAGGTTGAAAACCAAAACTGAATAGCTCATTTGTTTGTGCCTGTGGTGAGGATGCACCTGTTGGTGGGAATACAAATCAAAGCAATACTTGCATTATGAGCCAGAAACCAGAGAGGGCAGGCTATGGTCCCCACACTGCCCTTTGTAACCATAGTTTCAGTAATCAAAAGATTCTCCACAAGTTCTCACTTCTTAAAGATCCACACCATCTCCCAAAAATGCCACCCTGGAAGCCAAACCTTTATATAGGGAACTTAGAGGACATTCCACACTAAAAGAAAATTACATGTGTGTGTATGTGGAATTAATACTCTCTCAGATTGTTTTTGCTCGTTACAAGATCTAAAATAAAGAGTAGATTGAGAAGTCTGCACTAAAGTTTTAAAAATTGTAGTTTTTCTACATTCTCACCACACTTTAATCTCTGTAGGACTCTTGAAATAATAAAACTTCTTACTGAATTAAATAAGAAAATATTTTAGCAATGTACATGGGGAAACTGTGACAAAGAGTACCCCAGGTTTGTAGCATTCCTTCAGCCAAAAGGCATCAACAATGAAATTTTGTACAAAATACATTTCTTGAACTCTAAGGTGATAATTTTATGGACAGTGAAGACAAAACTCTAGTATACAATCTGTTTCTCAGAAAATATCCTATGACATGCTCTCATGAGAATGACAAGTAAATAATTGAAGCTTGAGAAGAGAACATTTGTGAACCAAAACGTTGATGAATAAAGAGGGGGCAATTCTTATGAAAGAAATAGGTGACTGCTAGGCTTCAAGTTGAGTTTTTTACTGAGAGAAATGTAAGACTGCTCTGAAATTATCATGAGGGTGGTGATCTATAGCAATCACTTTGCAAACACTTTTAAAAGTGACAGTGGGAAAGATTTTTAAACAAATAATTTTAAGGCCTATTGAAAAGATAATGGAGTGTGTGTTTCTCTCTTGGCACAGGCAACAGCTCACTCTGTCCAGAAAATTATAGGGCAGCAACACAGCACTCTTGGGCTTCATTAAGAAGAACACAGTGCTCTATTGACTGGGAAACAAGTGGCTCTTAGAACAGCAAGCGCCCACATGAAGGCACCCACATCTTGCCTACTTGCCATTTTATTCAAATCTCATTGCAAATATTTCCACTATAATCTGATGCCATTCTCTGTAGACAAAAAAGATAAAAGTTCAGTTTTTGTATTGAATCCAGCTGTTCATGCAGGTTAAGAATAATGAGATGAATGCAGATACATTTTTACAACCAATGCACAAAGGAGAAGTTATTTGTTACATAACAACAGCAAAATGTAAGTCAAGAAAAATGTGGTTTATCTTACCAAATTTCTGAGCAAATAATCGTGGCTGCCTATAGGTTCACTTGTTTGCTGCATTATACATTTTATTCTTGAGCTCTCTAAGAAATGCATACGACACACTGAATTTATCTCTTGAAAAGTATTTTACTTATCATGCAATTAATATTATTTTCAAATCCAGGATCTTTTACATCAACTCAATATTTTAGGGGATTGTCTTAGTTACATTTCACTCATTTCTGAGACAAGATACCTGATGCCCAAAATTAGGGAAGAAAGGTTTATTTCTTACAGTTCTTGGGAGTTTCCCTGAATACTCAGCTGGCTCCAAGGCAGCATGGCGTGGGGGTGCAGTCATTTATGGCAGTCACCAAACAGCAAGGCTAACTGGGCAAGAAAGAGACAGAGACACGTGTTTATCCCGCCCTTACTCTGTATGTTGGGTCCACCCTAGGAGGGTGCAGCACTCACATCACCAATCCCAGCACTAAATAAACCAATGACAAACACTAGACTTGGCCAGTCCAAATTACATGAGTCCTTGGTGGGACACAGGACAAACCAATACAGGACTTCATGAAATAAACACCACAACCTTTCAAAATACTGGAAATAAAAATAAATCTACCCCTCTCAAAGTCAAATCTAAAAGTCAACAAACAAATTTCAGAGATAAAATATTGCCTACATCTGATGGAATATAACAGGAATATAATTTAAACATCATTTTTAAAGTTTCAAAATAGACATTTGAAGTTGGTAGGGCTGCTGGTAGGCCACAGAACCCTAACACAAGTGCATCCTTAAAAATACAAATATTGTCAGTGCCGAACCAAATTCTACCCCGCCACACCAAAAATTTGGAAACACATCACAATATTCTGGTTCCTGTATATTGCTGACAATTACACCTAAATTGCATCAATGTTCAGTCTATCCTTACCTTTGTTCTTGTTATTTGTACACTGAATAAACTCTTTATGAAGACTTGCTTTCTTTCTTAGGATCACCTACAGTAAGATAATGTGCCAAAGATTTGGGCTAGGAGGGTGCTTGCTTGTAAAATATTTCTTTGTGTAAATTAGCATTATGGTAATTTACATATGATTTCACACATCAATGCATATTTTGGTTGCTATGAGTCTTCCACCAATAGAAGGAACTGTTACTGCCCTGCTAAAAATATTTTGGTTCTGAATCACATAATGGGTATTGACAAATTTATCAGTCATAGGTAAAACCTTGAAAGTTCTTTTGGATGAAATGGGCTGGACTTTATCCCATCTTTATATCACTATATTAGAATGAGAGAAGACGTTTGTTTTTCCCATATCACATTCTGATTAACAACATAATGTTCACCTCTTTCTTTTAATACCTCAGTGTATTTAGGGCAGTTTACGTTCATTATCATATAGTCCATGAATTTCATAGAATCTGTAACTTCTGGTCTATTTGTAAAACTCTAAGTTTCTTAAGGTAAAAGATTGTACCTCATAATTAATTTTTAATTCTATTTTTATTAGTATGTCTGCAATACATAATAATTGTATTAATCTTGGGGAATTGGTACATATACATGGTCTCAAAATGATAATATTATTTGGTCTTCTCCCTATGTCTTCACATAACACAGCATTATTTTTATAAGATCACTAATTAAATTCTTAGGAATTCCACATTCATAAACTAATCACTTTACCAAGAGTTCTATTCCCAAACACCATTACACTGACCATTAAGTTTTAACATAAGAATTGAAGGGGTTGTTATATTCATTCCACAGCAAAGGAGAATTCTCTCTTTTGTCTCTCTTTGATCACAGTACTGCTGAATGAATGTACCATGATCCTTTGTGTTTGGAGATAGCTTTATCACTAGATGGCTAGTTAGCCATAGGCTCAAAGGTTGTGGTTTGGGAATGAAGTTCCACAAGCAACTTGCCTGACCCAATTTCCCATTCTACTCTTGGTTCTTTCTAATGAAAATATCTTCATTCTCATCAGCCTCCTTTGTAGCCCACCAGAGTCCAGTCCAGACTTACTCCTTTGTTTTCTTCTAAAGCTGTACCTTTTCTTCATCTCTTCTCAGTTAAATTCTTATTATAAATGGTTAACATTTACAGTATTTACTTAGATTTTCTTTAATGAACACTGTACAAAGACTCTTTCAGGGGTCAACTCATAATTATAGTAAGAAACTATGAACCATGTATTGCTATAGTGTGCAATTTACTAATAGGCAGGATGTGGCACAGTAACTTGCCTTTCCATGCCAACATGGAGAAATGAAGGAAACTGGACATCAGTTATTCCATGATACTACAGAGCTATCTCCTGAGAGCTTGAGATTTTGCTTGTGTACATATATTATTGTCCATTTTGTAGTGTTTGTGATTGTTTCCAAACTAAATATCTAACTACTAACACATACATCAAGCAGGGGAACACGTCCCCAGGGAAATACAGAAAACATCTATATGCGTACATCAAGTGAAAACTCAGCTCAATATGGCAGCACATGTCTCAGTCTGAGCTCCTAAAGAGGCTGAGGCAGAAGGATGGCAAATTTGAGGCCAGCCTGGGCAAATTAGAACTTGTGTGAAAAACAAACAAACAAACACCCCAATATACAGGGATAGGGTATAGTTCAATTTTACAGCATTTTTCTAGAATGGGCAAGACTCTAATTTTAGTTTCCAGTATCACTAAATAAATAAATAAATAAATAAAGGTGAAAACAAACAAAAATGAAACTCAAATCACTATTTACTATAATTGTTATGACTTGTACTTGACCTTTAAAAGTTCAATATAGAAAACATCCTGTATTTCACTGATTTGTCCAAGCCATGAACAAGATAAAGTTTTTGCCATATCTTCTTTAATGCAAGTAAAATAAACTGCTCATCCTCAATGGAGCATATTTATTAAACTGTATTATTAGAAATGATTTTAAATGTAGTGATATTAAAATGTTTTCCCTCTTAGAAATAGCCTTTTACTAGACCTTCCCAATTTAATTGCAAATATATAAGAAGGTCAAGGAAACTTGGAAATAAGCAATATTACAATGATCTAATGTTCTGTTATACAGTCACTAATATCATCTTACAGTATAATGAGAAACATTTCCAGCACATAAAAAGCATTTCTAAGTTACAGAAACACAAATTACTGAAATAGAAAACACTAATAAGTCAGTGCATCTGTGGTTCCCTTGAAGTGCATGATTCACCATTGAAAATCTTCTGTCAAGGGATTGGCATACTTAGAGAAGCCTTATTTCCCTCTGTTATAGCATGGTCAAATGGCCCCCACTTAAGCCTCATGTTTTCATGGATGGGGCTGAGTCTGGCGATCGTGATTGATTTGTTGCCTGGTGCTGGAATTGGTGGTGTGAGTGCAGTCCCCGACCAGGGGTGGAGCAGACATACAGTGTAAGTTCGGGAAGAAGGCATGTTTTCCTGCTTTCGCTGGTTCATGCCTTGCTGTTTTGCAGCACCCATGAAGAGTTAGCCCTGCCCCACCATTTTGCCTTGGAGTCAGTTGAGTATGGACTGAAACCTCCAAGAACTGTAACAAATAAACCTTTCCTTCCCTAATTTTGGATGTCAGGTGTTTTGTCACAGCAATGAGAAAAAAATAACCAATTTGGTACCAGAGGAATGGGGTCATTGCTGTGACTGTTTAAGAGCCTTTGGAAATGGCTTGTGGGAAGAGTTTGGAAAACTTTGGTGATGTCATCTGAAAGGGTGGAGCTGGAACAGCTTAGGCTGTTCTGTAGGGGAGATTCTGGTTGGAGCCAAGAAGACCAGAAGGCTGATAGAAAGCCTGTCAGTAAAGACCAGGCTCAGGAGGCTTCTGCTGGCAAGAATGACTGCATTGGTTGGACTCCACACAATGTGTGTTATGGCTTGGCAGAAAGTTTGTCTGCTTTTTGCTCATATCCAGAGACTTTGCCTGAGGCTGAGATTAAGGGCAGAGGACTGATTAATCTGACAAAGGAAATTTCAAGATAGCCAAATGTTGAGGCAGTGGCATGGCTATTGTTGAGGGTTTTTAGCCAAATTTATGTTGTAAATCAAAAGCAAAGAGCCCAGCATAGTGATTTAAAATGTTGTGAGTTTGGCTAGGAAGCCATGGACTATAAAGACAGAGCTGAGACCTCAGTTGCTGAGAAGGATCAAAGAAATAAAAAAGATGGCCTGGATGCATCCCAGGAAGCAGCGGGCCCCAACATTTGCAGCCTCAAGCCAGAAAAAGTGAAAGAGTTTGCACAGAGGAAAAAGTTACAGAGCACCATGCTCCAGAGTAGCAACAGAGGTCACAGGAGATTCCAAAATGGCAGCTGGTGCACTGGATTCCACAATGACAGCAACATAGAGAGCCTGTTCCTCACAGTAAGGTTCAGAGAGCTCAGCAATCCAGGCACTTGACACATACTGCCAAGGAAGAGAAAAGCCTGGCTACTGTTCCAGCTGGCAGTGGATCTTGACACCACCCATATGGCACTGGCTTTAAGTGCAAGAAAAATGGACAGACTTTAAGGTTACGGCAGCTTCCACCCTGACTTCAGAGGGCAATATGTAAAGATGTAAGGTGAAGCCAAGGGTGCAATGGAAAACCCAAAAGTTTAAAATAACCAGGAATGTGGATCATCCAAGGAAAGCTGTAAGAATTGAGCAGAATGGGCCTAAGAGAAGCTGTAGAAACTGAAACCCCCAAGAACTGTGAGTAATAAACCATTCCTTTCCTAATTTAGGGCCTCAGGTATTTTGTCTCAGCAATGAGAAAAAAGTAATGAAGATACCCTCATTTTCAGAGTTTGCACATTGTAGAAAGATCGTGACATAATAAAGTGTTGTTGTGTGAAAAAAAGTGACAGCAATTACAATAATGTCCTTTCCATCCTCACTTCAGGTCAATAAACTTTGATATAGATTACAAGAGGCTTCTAATTTACAAATCAATCCCCAAATGTCCATTTGTAAGGTGATCAATGGTAAATTTGATAATGCAGGACTGACAGGAAACATTTCAGAACATTTCAGTTCTTTCACAAGACTTTTTTTTATCCTGTTAGTTTCTGGAAATGTACTCTGTATAAAGTTGTGGTCAGTCCTCAGCATTTTATATTTAGGTAAATGTTTTAGAAATATTTTTGTTAATAAGCAGCAAAAATAACATTTACAAAAGAGCTCTGTTAGTGTCAGTATCTAGATTTGACAAAACTGTTTTGCCTGGCAACACATAATTTATGGTTGGGATCCATTAGCATTTTTATGTTCACTTTACTTGCCAATTTATTTTATTGTTTCATTTTATTTCATTTTGTTAAATGTTCAGAACCCCTTCAAAGTGAACAGCATCTGAAAGTCTTTGTGGAGACATGTGTCAACATCTTCACATGCATGAAAAACTCACCAGCATAAAAATTGAGGAGCTGCAGAAGCACCCACTCAGACAAGTGTCTTAGGCACTGATGGTCTGACGCTTCTCCCACACTGTTGGTCTAAGAAAGCTCGTACGCACTGGCAGCTTTGTGCTTTTTTCATGTTCACACTCAATCCCTCATCAACTCTTGTCCTTTTCATCTCACTAAAAGAAAAATCAGCATTTCCTTTTCTATAGGATTCCATGACATTTTTCACTTTTGTTCACCCCTTCATGCCACTACCTCTACTTTTAGGACCCCTTCTTTCCTTTATTTTATGAATCTTTTCAATAAAATGTTCTCCATTCTTTCCATTTCCATTCACCTCCACCATTTCACTAGCTGATTTTCCTAAAATTCAAATCTGTTCATCTCAGAGTATTGTGTCATAATTAATCATTTCACAAGGAAAACAATTCTAAGCATCATCCCTTCATAATATTACCATGTCCTAAATTGTAAGCTTATTTTATTTCCCTTCTTGTTCTACGTTTTCTTCAACTACTTTTTTCTCCATCTGCAACTTACTGTTTCCCTGATACACATATGGATTGTGTGTGTTTGTTCTTTGAAATGTTATACCTCTGCCTGATAAAGTGCATGCTCTGTCTTCCATCTCAGCCTGCTGCAAGCCCTTCTAGCCTTTGTGACACAGCTTTCCCTGTAGTTGTATCAGTGGGTTCTTTTAATATTTTCCTAGGTAGTCAGGTTCCTGGGCTCCTTAAAACTTAAATAAGTTACTGTGTTTATGGTGCATACAGCAGTACCTATTGAATTATAGTATTTCATTTTGTGTCTGGTTACATTTTTTGAGCTCTGCCCAATATTTCTAAGGCTAACAGTATAAAGATGCCTGTGATTTCTGAAGTTCATTTTAATATCAGGTCTTTAATGAACTCTCAAAGTCTGTAGTTCTTCATGACCCCTACATTTATGTTGTGCTTTTTCTACTTCTATCTTTAATTAAAATGATGAGGCTAAAGCTTATGTCTGCTTCAAACATTCAAATTCCACTTGGAATGAAATTAACTTCCACAATCATATATAACAATTTATGAACTCCCTTTGTCTGAAGACTTTCAACCATCTAAAATTATGTGCCTAACCTATCCAATTTAAATCACTTGGCAATGCTAATGAGCTACATCAGAGAAATACTAAAGAGATGTAGATACCTATCAATAGTAACAATTGCAGCCAAGCCTGACCACTTTTGCACATTAAACACCATTTTTTGAAAATGACTTCTTACATATGCAACTGTTTGAAGTCTAGTAAGTCGTTTTGCATGAAAAACTTCAGAAACATAGATTTTTTCTATTTTTTTATGTTTTTGTTAAGATTGCCTTTTTAAAAATAGTCAAAATGAAGAATCAAAGAGAAATGACTAGCAAATGTGTGTACAGGCAGAAAAGTTTTATGACTAAAACCAGTAGGACACCACTGAAGATGCCAACTATATTAAATGGAGACATGGAGAAAATTTTAAAATATTTTCTAAGGTTTATTAATAATGCTGTATGTAACAGAATAAAAACGTTTGAAATTGAATGAAAAAGTGTAAAATATACAGCTAAATGGATTTCTTTCTTATACTGATGTTTTTGAATCCCTATTTCTGATATGAAACAGAGATCAAATAATAAGATTTTAGATAGTAACAGGTACAATTTCCTCTAAAAGAGTACATGAGATACACTCAACTTTATTAAGTCTATGAGTTCATATAACAAAAGTTTGTCTAGTGAAGGATGCTCTAATTTATGAGTGCTCTGCATGTTCATGTGAATCTCTAGAATAATTATTTCTGTAGTAACAGCTCTGATTATTCTGAGAAGCCCCTTTGCACAGCCATTCAGAGCAGTCTCTGAAGACCACTTCAGTTTATTTCTTTGAAATATTTAGAACTTTCTTATGAAGTGTATTTATTTTATGTGACTGTACATTGTGCAGTTTGTCCAACTTTTCTCCCATGCTGAGGTTGGAGTAAGCTAATTACTTGAGAAATTAGAAAGTCTTGAATTCAACCTTTCCATGGTCATACGACAGTCTTCAACTTCTCCACATATGTTCCCAAGACATATTTTCACAAAATTCTTAAACTTCATTTAGACCCATGGACCCCTGACTCCAGCATTCCTTTACTTCTTAAATACTAATCTGGATCTTGTGCTGTATTTGTTAATAAGAATTCTCTGGCATACACTCTCAAACTTTTGCCACATTTTTCTCTCCTTAATAATCTCCTCATAAAACCCAAATCTGTGTGTTTCCGACTATCCACCTTCTATTTCTGCTGAACATGTAAACCACACTGGGGAAAGGTTATACCACCTGACAAATCATTGCACCTTTATACACTATTGCCCTTAAGAGTGTACTTAGCATTTTCTGTCAATGCTAGCATATTTTTCTAATGGGCTTCTCTTTGAAATGATTATTTGATTTATCTTTTTGGATCAACACTTCAACCTCACCTCTGAATTAATTCTAAATTAATTTTTCACTTTATTTTTAATTGGAAAAAGGTCTGTTTTGGGGGTTTATCTTCCCACAAAATCTCTCTTATGTGTTCACTTGCATGGAAGTGAACTCTTACTTGAAAATCACATTGGCTTATGTAGGGTGCAAATATATTAGTTGACTTTTGTTCAGGTTTCAGAACAGGAGGTCAAGGGCTGATATAGGGCCTTTGCTGTACAAGTACACTAGGATTCTTTTCATTGTAGCCTATTGTCAGTATTTACTCTAAAAAGCATTTGATGGAGTAAAATGGCTTTGCCATCCCAAGCCATCATGTCTCCATCTAGGAAAGAGAAAAGCATAAGGATAAAGACAAAGAGATATGTGACACATGACGACTGTCTTAGAAGGAAAATTGTTTTCATCTCATTGCTCAGAATTTAATCACACAGTCAAAACCAGCTACCAGAAATACTGAAAAGAGTAGCACTTTTTCTGGGTAACCATGTGCCCACACAGTAAAAACATAAATGAGGATTCTATTACTATAGATACTAAACTGGAAGTCTGCTAATTTTGTTAAATTTTTCTAACTAACTTTTGGTTTTGCTGATGACCCCACTCACATGCATACCTGCTCACACAGACACATACAAACTCCTTGTTAATTTCTGTAATCTTCATGATTCTTTAATATATTCTCAGATTTTTTTCTTTTGTTCTCACTACTATTTTCATGTAAATATTGGAATCTCTAGTTTCAAAGCTTTCTACTTTCCTCTATATTGCTGTCAATGCATCCCACAAATATTTTGCATGCTACCTAATTATTCAATTATAATTAATTTTCAATCTTCCACTAAGTTTTCTTTACTGTCAATTATAAAACATGTGTTTTTTAAAAATTGCCAAATTATTGGAAAATTTTAACTTATATTTCTGATTGATTTCTAACTTATTTAAGTTGAGTAATGATGTTGAATTTAGTTGAATACAGATTTGGTTTTAATTTTCTGATAATTCAGTAATGAAAATATGTGATAAGAATATATCTTCTTAAAATGCTTGATGAATTAGTCAACATAAAATTTTCAAACAAAATTGCCAACTGGGTTATTCAAATTGTATAAATACATGATTTTGTTCCTTGATTGATGAGATGCTACAAACTCTATTAATTAGTTTTTTCTATACTTTTATCTATTTTTGTTTCCATAACAGACTTCTATTAGAGACATATAGAATTGTATTTCATTAATAACATGAAGTTGAATATTCTAGATATATGATGTCAATTTGTTCATAAATGCTAAATAACATCTATTTTTGAGTTTTCAAATATAAATTATTTCTATTTTCATATCTTTTGACCCTAATGTTTCCCCTTCTTCTTCAGTTTTCTCCCCACACACTTCATTTTCCTGTATCAGCAAAAGTTTTCTTTTATCATATTCAATTTTTCCATTTTATATATTTAGATGATACCATATTTTTTATGCATTCTATCTTCATGGGTACATATTTTTTCTGTAAGCTTACATTTTGCTCCTCTAATTTCTTCACTTTATTACTTTCTGTAAATTGGCTTTTAAAATAATTCCATAGATAGTATATTTTCAAAAGACATAATTGTACTCTTTACTCTTTTTTCATCAGAAAATGTCTTCGAATTTTTGATAGCCTGTTTTGTGTTTTTGCATACATTTTCTGGCTTGAAGTCTGATTTTCTTTTGTTGATTTCTTCAGAGATGATTTTTTTAAATCTTTTCTCATTTATACATATGTTGAATTTAGATTTTAATTAAATATTCTTATATTCTGGTCTAGGCATTTCTGTGTTTTATTATTGTAGAGTATATGCAGTCATATCTCTAAATATCAGTTCTTTGTTTTCTCTAGCTGTTTTTCTCATAGTATGATTATGTATTTTAGAATATCTCATTGTGTCCTTTACATGGATTAGTTTTTGCCTGTATAATGTTTTAATCTGTACCTCTCTGTATTGCGTTGCAATTTTCTTATGTTTATCTCTCAGGTCCTTACTTTTAGTTGTATCTAATCTACAGTTTAATCCACTTGTATTTTAATTTCAGTATTTATGTCTTACATTTCTAAATTTTTCTGATTCACTTTTCATTTCCTTGAAAATTTTTAAACTCATTAGTTTCCTAAAATTTCTGTGATTTTATCTTTCATTTTCAGAATACTTTTTATACCATCACTTTAAGTGTTTATCTCATGTTCGACTGCCTTAAAAGATTTAGCGAATCTCAATTTCTTGTTATGGTTTCTATCTAGATGTCCTTCAATACCTCATGTGTTCATAATTGCGGCTTTGGGGAGGTGAACGTATCATGGAGGCATGCTACTCATCAATGGATTAGTTCACTGATGATTTTAGAGCTGAATGTGATTTGGGAGAAGTTTAGTTAAAGGAGAAGGGTTACTGGGAGTGTGACTTGGAGGGGACTATCTCTCTCCTTCCTCCCACTATCTCTCACTTTGTTTCCTGCTCCCATGCCATGTGCTATTTCTCTTTTGCCATGCATCTCTGCTTTGCCAGCAACTATGGACAGAATCCTCTGCAAATGGAGCCAAAATAAACCTCTTCTCCTTTATGTTGTGGGGGTTGGCTATTGTGTCTCAAGTATGAAAGAGTAAATAAGACAGATTTTGTTATCACTAATGGGGTCTTTTGTGTGATGCTACATGGCTATGTAATTCAAAAGTGTTTAGAACTGGCTTGTGAGAGGGGTTTGGAAAGCTTTGGAAATGCAGGCTGGAGAAGTAGCCCTAGAGTGTTATAATCTAAACTTGATGGGATATTTTAGTCAGAGCTCAGAAGACCAGAATGCTGATGAAAAAATGGATGCAAAGATTAGGTTCAGGAGGTTTCAGTCAAGAACAACCAGGCCATGTGAGCTGTGTTCTGACAGAAAATGTCTACATTTCATCTTATTCTAAAATTTTGGGGGAAATCAAATTAAAAGAAGTTGACTAATTAATGTGGCAGAGGAAATTTCAAGGCAGTCTAATGTTGAAGCTGTGGCTTCAGCACTGTTGGGGAGGTTTAGTCAACTCTGTCTAGAGAATCAAAAGCAATCGACCCAGCTGATTGATTTAAGATATTTTGGGTTTGGCTAGAAAGGAAGCTTGAGTAAAATTGTGTTCAGTGAAGTTGAGTCCTGCAAAGTTGAAGCAGAGGAGAACTTGGTTGCTCAAAAAAACTAGCATTTAAAAGAAACCGGAGACTTTGTAGCAGGACAATAGGAAAAATAGCTTGAGGGCATCCTGGGAAACAGCATGACCTCTGCTTTGGCAAGCTCAAGGGTACCAGACAAAGTGACTTTGCTTTGAGAGAAGCAAGAAAGCTGGATTTAGTCTGTTAGAGAGGATGTATCTAGGGAATTGACTTCATGAAATTCGCTTTACAGTCTGCAACTGATGGAAGTGTCACAGGGACAAGGCCACACAAATCATTTGGATTTCACTTAATACTAAAATTTATCCTGGGTATTGGACACAGAACCACAGGTTTTAATATTTGTCTGGCTGAGTTTTGGTATTGCTTTTGCCCCATTCTTCCTATTCCCCTATTTTTATTCATTTCCCCTTTGGAATTGTAATGTTTATCCTGTGATATTGTAGTTTGCCAGTGTTTAACTTTCTTTTAATTTTTTTCACTGGGGCTTACAGCTAAGTTTGCCTTAAATCTCCAGTGAAACTTTGGATTTAAACTTTCCAACAATGCTGAAACTGTTAGAATTTTGGTGACTCTTACAGATGGACTAAATGCATTTTGCATAAAGGGATATGTATGAGTTTTTGGAGCCCAGGGCCAGAATGCTATTGCTTATATATAGAGGTCCTATCAAAATCTCATGCATTCATAGGTAGGGCTTTAGAAAAGTGTTGGATAATAACGACTTCATCTTCAACAGTGGATTTTATCAGTGAATTATATACAGCTACATGTGATGGGAGGCAATGCCTGGTTGGAAGAGGTGGAACACTGGGGACATGGCCTGGAACTTTGCACTTCCCTCCACCCTCCCTTGATCTCTTTCTTTGCTTCCGTCTACTGTTAATTAATGGGATGTTGACTCCCTGCCTTGAAATGAAACTGCTACAAACTGTGGGCCAAAATTCTTTCTCCTTTAAATTTTGCATGTTGGTTATTGTGGCTCAGTGATAAGATGGTAACTGAGACTACTGGGGAGTCTTTTGGTATATTTGTTTATAATTCCAATAGCTCCATACCTTTTGGCTTGTCTCTGATTATTAATTCATAATTTTTTACTTAATTTATGCAAATTTTGAAAATTTATTTGGGTATCATTACTGAAAAGAGAATTTGAACTTTCTTCTTCAGGTTTCCAAAGCTCTTGCTTTCCTGAGATGAATTTGGCTCTTTTAAAGAGACTAAATATTGAGTGCAGGAGTTCAATGTCAAATACGTTAAATACAGGGATAGAAAAAGTGCTAAAATATTCTACTAACCTTCATTTATCATGCACTGTAAAATATTTAGGATAAAATTGACTGAAAATTGGGAGAAAATGTACCATATATATCTAAATGTGTTACTTTCTTATACAGGTATTTTGGAATATCTATTTCTGATATGCTTTTAATTTGGATTCCAAGTTAAATCTGTGAGCTCATAACAACATTGGTTACTCCAAAATTCTTAAGGGTTTCAAACGTGGTTGGAACATCAGGCCATTAACTCAACAATAGACTCAGCCATTGATGAGTTGTGTTGCTGAATGTGCTGTCAAGAGGTGGGACTTTTTTTTTTTTTTTGTGGCACTGGGGATCAAACTCTCAGCATCACGCCTGCCAGACAGGCGCGTAAGCTGCTGAGCCAAACTCCCAGCCCTAGTTTTTTGAGGCAGGGTCGCACTATGTAACTCAGGCCGGCCTTGTGCTCCTACTGTAGCCCAAGTTGGCCTCGAGCTCACAATGCTCCCCCTACCTCAGTCTCCCAAATGCTGGGATTAAAGGCATGCACCACCATGCTAGGCTAAGAGGTGGGACTTCTGTGGAGGTGGATTTCTGGGAGGAGATCCTGGGTCTTCCCTTCTCTTTCTCTGCTTCCTGGTTACCACGGGTTGAGCACCTCTTTCTTCTGTATATTTTCTCTCTATCACCCTGTTTCTGCCTTGGGGACAGCTCTCCATTGACTGAAACCTGGTGCCAAAATAAACTGCTCCTTCTTTAAGTTGTTCAGTGTTTGGTATTTTGTTCAATTATGGAAAAATGAGCTATATCATCACAACATCTTTTATTTTACTGTTTTTTGTTGTTTTGTGTTTTTTCCCAGGAAGGGGAATTTTTCCATGAACATTGATTTTTTTCCTTGTTTTTCCTGAATGTTTCGCATAGAATCTACCTATTATGTTATGATTCCCTCCAGATTTCCTAGCTAGTATACCCCCAAGCATCATCTTCATCATCTTATTGTCTTTTGTTTCTGAGTGATGTTTTTATAAAGTCCTTTTTCTACCTGAGCAGAGTGTATAGCTTCTAAATATTTTGCAGTCACTTTATATCAGTAAGGCTTCACTAGAGAAACAGATTTAACATAAAATATATATAAAGGATTAAAAGTAGGGTCAAAATGCTCGTCAGATGTGGAAGAAGTTGGAGATGCATGGGATCCAGTTAAAAGTTGAATGCATAGGACTCACTGCAGAATCCTGTGTGAGTCAGTATCAGGAAGCCGAAAGATTGGCTTCAGAAGACTAATGAGTCTGTGGTGCAAGACTTGAGAGTCTGTTCTAAAAGCCTGAAGTGTTTGCACTGGAAGTCTGGAGAGGTGATGCCAAGACTGGAGCTCCTTCAAAGAAGTAGAAGTCAGACTTCCTTCTCCTTTCCCTTTTTATTCTGTTCAGGCTACAAGGCTGTTGATTGGTGCCCCCTACACCCAGAATGGGTCTTCTTTTTTCAGTAAGTCAATCATCCAGACATCCAGAACTATGCTAAACCAATTAGGTAGGTGATTCTTATTCAAGGTGACACCGCACAGTTACCACAATCCAGCCCTTGTCAACTTGACATCCAGGCACACTTCATTAAAAAAAAAATTAGTCTCTAGATAAAATAGTAAGGTCACAATTGCTCCTAAAATGTTACAGCTACTCTGCATAAAACAGACACATACTAATTCCCTCCCCAGAATGGAAAGCAAAGATTTTCTTTTCATGATGCTTACTCCTAACATTTCATACCTTTAACATTATTTTTCAAGGAAGAAAATGAAGACATGTGCTTAATATATGTGCTTATATGCACAAGCATCTGGACAAAATAGTAGAGAACAATTACAATAACAATCCTCATTTCTAAAAATGGTTCATGGTTATAGCTACTATATATAACTACCCTCTACCACATGTTCTGTATTTCCTTGGCCTTCAGCAAGTATCTCCACTGATCTTGGTTCTTTCCCTGGTGGGATGACACATACCTTCATTCCCGAAGTTCCTGGGCCACTTGTCATCCTGCCTGGACTGGGTAGTTGTGGCTTCCCATTGACCTTAATAATAGGGCATGGTAATGCTAGGAGATGTCCTAAGGAATCTCCTACATGCCAAATGTATTCTTCCTTTTCTCCATTGTGGAGTAAGAGTCTAATTTCTCCTGATAATCTGGATCAATCACCCCTGACAACACTATAAGTCCCTTTTAAACTGACTTACTCAGAGGCATGATGAACTCAAAATGACCAGGGGAAAGTTTTAACTTCTAATTTAAGGGAATCTTTGTTGTGCTTTCTGATACAATCTTTCCCCATTCTGGCACTACAACTTCTAGGCGAGCAGAGCCTAGGATCTTAGGAACAGAAAATGAAAATTTTGATAGTGAGACCCTAAGCATAATGGTGAATGGTACCACTCCCAATTCCACCCCTTGATTCCTGGACCCATGAATCTTGACAATGGGAGACATGTTACCACATAATAGATACAGTGTTTTGAAAAATGTTACCCATCCCTGCAAGGTATTACTACCTAATTGGTGCCATAACTACATCTTATAAAGGTCACTGCACTTTTCTATCAATTCAGTTGCTTCTGGATGGTGAGGATTATCATAAAACCAATGAATTCCATGAACATGAACCCATTGCCTCACTTCTTTGAGTATGAAATGTGTTCCTTGGTCAGAAGCCACAGTACATGGCATACCATAATGGTATATAAGGCATTCTGTAGGTTCATGAGTGGTAGCTTTGGTTAAAGCAGTACGTGTAGTGAAAGCAATTTCTAAATTGAACTTATTTGTACCTTCTGGACCTGTTCAGGTATGATCACATATATATCACTTTCATTTAATGATGGACCGTTCCTGTGTATGTTCAACATTATGACTTGGGGATCAGACAATACCAAGCACATAATGGGAAATTCAGTTTGCATAGTCAAACATTCAGTTTCCACTAAAGTCCAATAGCAGACCAGGAGCTTCTTTTCAGAGGGAGGCTAGTTATCTGCAGATGATATCAGAGTCTTGCTTCAGATTCCTAAAGGCCTCTGCTGTGATTCGCCTATGGAGACCTGCCAGAGACTCCAGACTGCAGCCCTGTCTCCCACTGGCTTTTCAAGTACCATTGGATTTACTGGATTATATGGCCCCACTGGCAGAGCATCCTTCACTGCAGCCTGGACCTATTGCAGGGCCTTCTCTTGTTCTGACTCCCACTCAAAACAAGCAGCTTTCTGAGTCACTCCATAAATGGGCTGGGATAAAATACGTAACAAAGAGGTGTTGCCCACAAAATCCAAATAGGTCAACTAAGCATTGTGGCTTTTTCTTTGTATTTGGTTCTATGGGGAACCAGATACAGCAATTGATCTTCTACTTTAGAAGAGATAACTCAGCTTGCCCCACACACTGGAGTCCTAGAAATTTCACTGAGGTAGAGAGACTTTGAACTTTAGCTGGGTTTGTTTCCCATCCTCTGGTTTGCAAATGCTTTACTAACAAGTCCAGAGCAATTGTTTCATCCTGATCACTTGGCCCAACCAGCATAATATCATCAATATCATGGACCAGTGTGACACCTTGTAGAAGAGAAAGATGATCAAGATCCCTGCAAATTAAGTTGTGACACAGGGCTAGAGAGTTAATATGACCCTGAGGGAAGACAGTGAAGATGCATTGCTGGACTTTCTATCTGAAATCATATTGTTTCCATTGAGCCTAATGGATAGACCTGGAGAAGCAGGAACTTATAGCTGTATGCCAGGTACTAGGAGATGGGTTAATCTGCTCAAACAAGGAAATACATCTGATACAGCAGTTATGTTTCAGTCAATCAAACTATAAGAGCTTGTCTGAAATCCGAGTCCTGCTTCTATACAAAAAAGATTAGAAAATTTTAGATTCTTCATGTATTTCTGGAGCTGGTTACTTGAATCTTTGAGTGCTTTTCTTTCCTTTATTAAAATATCTTCACACTTAAAAGATTTTAAATATATTATGTATGTATGAGTTTTCTTTACTAGTTTGTCTAGAAATGCCAAGAGCAACCAGCCAGCATCATATTTCCCACTCTGACAAAACTATTCAAAATTATTGTACATAGAGTCACTAAGTTATTTGAGATAAGTTTGGAAAACCAAATGGATGTGCATTGCATCCTATTTTAAACAGTCCACACCACAAACTATTGGCACTCCACACATTGTCAGAAGGAGAGACCAAGGCATCTTTAGGTCTTATCAAATTAGGGAGACAACCTCAGGAACCACTAAAGCCTTTAAGGAAATTTATCTTTGCAATTTGTTTCCCTACAGTCACTCTTGCTACCAAAAGTTGAATCAGTTAGAGCTCACTAGAGGGAGAGATTCAATACAAAGTATATATAAAGAATTTACAAGTGAGGGTCACAATGAATGTCTGCAGAGTCATGTGTGGAAAAATGATAAAAGCACTAGCCTACAAACTGAAGATCTGAAGAATCCAGTCAAAAGCTGAAGATCTGGCAGTCACTGAGAGTCCCATGTGAGTCAGTATCAGGAGGCTGAAGGGTGTGTGCTAGAAAGTTGAGGAGGGCAAGCTACAAGCCTCAAAAGCCGATGTTGCAAGGCTGAAGGGTCTGGACTGGAAGCTTAAAGATGGCTGTGCAAACATGATTCCAAAGACTGGAACTCCTCTGAAGAAGCAAAAGGAAGACCTCCTTCTATTCATTTTCATTCCGTCTAGGCTACAAGTGTATGGGGCGGAACCACCCCACCCAGGGTAGATCGCCCTTCTTCAGTAAGCCAATAACCTAGACACGCAGAACTAAACTAAAACTATGAGCTAGACACTACTTGCTCAAGTTGGCACTATGATTAACTATAACATACTTAAAATGTAGTGTGATAAAGCAGTCTTCACAATACTAGACAGAATATTTGAGGTTTGCTGACAATTCTTCAACTGGTGAATGACAGTTTCAAACTCGAGCATGAGTTTGTTAATGCTCCTTGAAAGCGAAAACTTTTGAAACTATACCTATTGGAAAAATTCTTTTTTTCTTACTAAAAAAATAGTATTAAAATGAATAAAGTACACTTTCTGGTTTGCACAGCTCATTATATTTTTGTTCATGTTTTAAATCACAAAAAAGATAGTGAAATATTTAAAAACATGAAATGGTTACACAAATATGAATGTGCAAAATTCTAGTGTATACTATCACATTTATTTTCATGTCATATTGGTAAACCTATAATAACATTGTTATCTTTAAGCAAGGGTACTTCTGTTTGAAGAATTCAAGTAACTTATTTAAGTTGAAAGATATGTTGAGTTGAAGTTCTTTGTTCTAGATTGAACAGATTTCCTATTAAATACTCACAAAGCAGATCTATTTTCAGTTCATGAAATATTCATTTTGTTCTGACAACACCAATGAAAATGGATCATTAACTTTCATTTTCTTGTATTGTCTACATTGTCTAAATTATTTGATCTTCTTATAATGTTTCACACAGGTTTACATAAGAATATGGAAATTATATTATGTCATTTTTAGTTTCTTTCTGAGTCAGTAGTATGCCAAATTATATAAGACATGGTAGTATTGTTTCTGATTGAAAATTAATCATCCTTTTTCATATTCTTCCATAAATATGTCTGTAGGGATTTTACAAAATGATTTAAATTGGATATGATTTTGGCAAATTTCCCAAGTGTCATTAAGCATTAGATATTTAGATTGAAGTAACAAGATTTATTTCTTGGTGAAACCTTAATTCAAATGATCACTATCTCCATCTAAATATCTAATGTTGTAAGTCATAGTTCATTTCCTTTCTATTTTTAAGAAGCAAGTGAAATTGGTCTATCCAATAAAGGTAAAAAAAAATTATAATAGTTTTACTTTCCATTTATTATAATTTATTCAATTTAATTTGAACAATATTAGCAAAGTTTAAATGATACCAGCATTTTAAGAGTAAAAATAACAATTAAGTTAAATGAAACAGTTTAAAAAGACAACATGTATAAGAAATCAAAATGCTACTAAGGAAAACATATGCTCTAGTTGACTATATTTGAAAATATTATGTTCTCTGTCTTTTTATCATTTAAATAACTATGGTTAAATTTATCCCTCTTTTCATACTGGAGAAACAGATATAACTTTAGCTTTTACTACTTAAAAGTAGCTGTCTGAAGACGACCTAGACGAAAGACATGAAGTGACATTCTGAGAACAATACACACTGGACAAGAGAAGAATGTGGTCCTCGAGAGACAGAAGGAATTGATGTGACTTCTACAGTAGTGAAAGAGTTTCCAGGCTGCGGTGCAGAGAGAGCAAGAGAAGAGAGTCAGGAGGATCCATTGAGTGGAGAGATAGAGTTGATCTCAGGCAAATCAAGCCCACTCTAGTTCACAGGCAGACCACAGAAAGTAGGGAGTGGTACAGAAAGAGAGAATTGTGTAGAAGGTATCCCGTGTATGTTGTTGAAATTTCTCAACAGAGCAAAGATACTGGAATAAGTGCCTGTTCCTTGAAAACAGACCAAAAAAAAGTCCTCACAATTTGTAGGCCATTGGGTAGAAAACTTGGGAGATCTTGCTTCAGTGGTGAAGAATAATTAGCCTGAATTTCATCCTTACTCAAACCTACCTAAACACCATAAAATAAAAACCTGAAAGGATCAAGCTGTTTTCCAGTAACAGTTGCCTCCTAGAACAAAATTTAAGTATATTTAAAGAAGTATAAAGATACCCAGTACTCATCAGGATAAAATACATGACATCTTACAGTCAATCAAGTATTATTTATTTCAAGAAAGCATAAACTACAATGTGAAGAATAATCAGTAAATAAAAATTGTCTTGGATTTTCGAATTTGCAAAGGATGACATTGAAAATACTAAACTGTACCACATATGTTGAAATAGGAAAATAGATACACAGAAGCAAATTAAAAGAAATAGAAATCTCAGTGACTACCATGAAAAATACAATGAGTAGGATTAATGGCAGATTAAACATTGCAGAATAGGACTTTATGAACTTGAAGATGTAGAAGTTGAAACTATCCCAAATGAAACAGAGAGGAAATAATTTTTGAACAATTGAAGAATAGTTTCCCTTGAGAGATAAACAAATGAAAGTAGTACAGTTGGTTAAGATATACATACGTTGAGTTTTTAAAATGTTGACTGTCTAGATAGAATGATCAAACATGAAGATATAGTTACATGTGCTTGTTCCAAAGTGGGAGAGAGAGCTAAAATGGAAATATCAATTTGAGTACTGTCAGTATATAGATGGTGAGACTTAATTCTGTCTCCAACAGACTACATCCGATAGAAAACATAAAATTCCCAAACTGAGCCCCTTGAAACAATAAGAGATTGATAAAAATGCAACAGCCGACAAAAGCATATGAAATGGAATAGTTCTGATGATAGTAGAAAGACTAAGAACATGGCATCTTGAAGTCAAGAGTACGTAGAACATTTATGAAGGAACAAGATTGCTCATGTCTGATTAGTGCTATAGATTGATCTAACATTAAGAGAACAGAAAGTTGCCCACCGAATATAATCATATGAGAGTCACTGAGGACCATCACATGAATGCTTGCTAAGCATAAAAAAATCAAAGCCAGATAAATGAATTTAGGAAAAATTAATGAAGAAATGGAAGATGAGGAGCATAAATACACTTTGATATTTCTTCATTAAAAGAAGTACGAGTAAATGAGACAATATCTTGGAAGAAAAGAGAACACATTTTACTTTTAAGGGGAAAATTTTTCACCATGGTTATAAACTGACAGAAATATTGCATTCAGTTGCATTGAGTCATGGACAGAGTACATGAAGGACTGTATTTAGCTAGGCTTGAGATTTGAAAGGAGTGTGTCAAAGGGATCTGGAGCAACAAGTGCATTTCTCAATTACTTGTGAAGTTGTGTTTATGCTCCTTTTTATACACCCCTCTATGGGTATTGTCAATATACCGGAGTTGCTGACAATGTAAAGTTTTTATTTTCTAGACTGTTTGGCATTGAATCTACTCCTATTACCAAGAAGTGTAATGATGAGAAAATTAATTGGTTTCTCTGTTCCTCAGAATCCTCCTCTTTAAAATGTGGTTTATAAGTCATATATCTAATACAACTATTTGTGGGAATGAAATAAAACAGTGTATGGAAAGCAAACTGCAGTATCTCAAACACAATACCTATAAAATGTTTAATTACTTCCATACTTTTGTATGAACTGTATGTTTGGTCTATTACTCATTATGTTTCATATAATTGAATTTTTCTTAACAATTTGAATCTGTACGAATATCTGTAAGAACTGATCTTTTACCTATCGTTTTTGTTCAAATATTCTCCCTAGGTTATTTTGTTTTCAATTTTTCTTTTTCTTTGCTTTGGACACATAAAACTTTTAAGTTATATGTAATAAAGTCTACTGATGTGAATTTGATATCCCTTCATTGCTTCTAAAATTTGAAATGATTTTTCTCATTGAAGAAAAAACAATAAAATGTATTACTAAATGTATTTCTCTGTTACTGCTGGCTTTCTTTCTGTATTTATCCATTTAATCGAGTTGAAAATTTTTTAACATGACAAACATTTATGAAGAGAATAGGCCATAATTCTTCTGTTTGCTGTAATCTACATTGCCTCCTTTCCTTGTAGGAATGAGAAAGCAAATTGTATCAACTCATTTTTCAAGATTTTATGCATACTGAATCTTGAGTAACATGCCAACTGCTAGAGGGAAAATAATGAAAGAGGTGGAAATCATCCTGCCATTCTTGTAGTTTAACTTCTTTGCAGAAAGAAAAATTAGAACTGGGGTCATAGCTCTATGGTAGCATTGCAGAGTTTAAGAAATGGGAGACTGCTGGGAAGCAGGAGGATTTTATAAGGTGCACATGTCTCAGTTGGACTTCTGTACAAAAGACTGAGTGCCGAGCAAAAGAAAAGTTTCAGGTTTTATACATGTCACCGGGGATCAGCCTGTTTAGAGGCAGGAAAGCAGGTGGGGTTACAGAAAAAGGCAGTTATTCACACAGTGATAGTTTTGTAACCTTTTGAATCTTGGGGACAGGATGTAATAAACCTGGATGCTATAGATACTAGGGGGTGTTACAGGCATTCTTACCAGGAACAGAGCAGAGTCAGCCTTGAAGGAAAACAGATCCCAGGGGGAACAAGATGCCACAGGACTCTGTTTACAGGAGCATAGTTGTTTACCCTATCTGTAACCTCACAGGGCTAAGTACTTATAAGGAGGGAGGTTCAGGGGAGAATTGAGGTTGGTCTTCTTCTGATTTCTGCTGTAGTGGAGCTCTAGCTTAGCGTGTGAAAGGGCCTAGATTCCTTTCCCAGCACTGTCAAAGTGGGAAAAATAAGCAAAAATATAGAGTGAATAACCAAGAAAAAATGTTAAAATTGTGTTTTAAGTGGGGCATGAAGGAAATAAAGGTGAATATGGGAAAGATAGGAGGAAACTACTTCCTGAAATTTGGTCAAAATTGTACCCTAAAAGGTGAGGTTGAAGAGAAGGCTGGAAGCACAAGGAGAAACTTTATAGAAGCAATATTATTCACAGAATACTCGGCAGCTAAAAAGTGGGGAGAGAAATAGATTATTTAAGTCAGTGAAACCACAAAGACTGAAGCAGGGTGAGACGGCAGGAGATGAAGTTATACTCATGAAAGCAGATTCTACATATTATAGTAAAAAAGGATTATAATTACAGCTCGTATAAATACCCAACCAGAATGTACTATAGAGCTTTTAATTTACAAAGCAAATAGCCAAGTATATTTTTATGAGTGGCTATTGTAGTTTAGCTAGTTCATCAGAAATCATTTTTGTATAAAACCAGAATAGACCATTCTATTTTGAAGCTAATGTTTCCCAGAGGTACTGATATTGTTGCTATGGTGTAAGAAAGTTTCTTAAACATCAAATACCATACATTCTACCCAATAAAAAGGTAGATTTTTAGAGGTTGTAATTTTCATCAAGATAGACCCTGATTAAAATGTTAATATAGTTCTCTTAAGCAATTGACTACTGCAGGAATAAAAGCTACAGAACAAGGAAGGTTTGTTTTATTTGTAATACTAAAAGTCCTCTGTGAAAGAAATGACTTATATAACTGTTCAGTTGCTCAAGAAAATATTCGTTTTGAGACGCTGGCTTTTTTAAATTTTTAACAGTTTTTGAATGTTTCAAATTACTCTCTTTAACAGCATTTTACTCACCTTAAAATTTTCACTGCTAATACTTATTGAATACACACATGCTGTAGACAGTGTTATTAGCACTTTTAATGCCTGAACTCATTTATTTATCATAACCCTATATTTAAAATATTACCTTTATGACATTTTTTTCAATTAAGAACACTAAAATTCAGACAATTTAAGTTACTTTATCAAGGTAATAAATATTGAATCTGAAATTCAAACCCAATTAAAATATTGATAATAGCAGCTGGGGATTTAGCTCAGTGGCGTAAGTGCCTGCCTAGCAAGCATGAGGTGGTGAGTTTGATCCCAGGTACAAAAAAAAAAAATTGGTAATAGCTATAGATTGCCTCCTTTGCTACAATCTATTTATATAGCTTTTTATATTTTCTTCTTATCCTGGCCTTGATAATATTTGATTCATTTTAACTGATCATGTAAAGGCATTGCTATTTTATGTGTTGAAGAAAATGATGATTCATTTATTGAAATGTTCTCTTAAGGTGAAATATAATTTAGATTGCAAAGTTTTCTTTTTAAATTCCGATTTCTGTTCAATTAACAGAAAAGTGAGGCAGTCATTTTAATCGCTTTGCCATTGTGAGCTTACTGACAAACTTACTTCCTTGGCCCTCATGAGTCTGACCTTCAAGTTGATGATGTTAGAAAACAATGTTCAGGAAATGGCTCCTTGAGACATGGATATCAGTGAGTAATGAGTAGGAGTTTGACAGGAACACAATGTTGCTTTGGAAATATTATGAGTACAGCTTGTGTGTTGATAGGTACAAGAGCACTGTGCAGTAGCTGCAGTATAAGTTGCTAAAGTGATGGGATATTTATGTTGAAGAGATAAGCGAGTGTCAAGTCATAGAGTCTTGTAAGTTAATTTAGAAGTGTGCATTGTTTCTAAGTACTTTGGGTTGACAATAATCATTCAATTTTCATATTTTCACACTGGAATCATTCTGACTATAGTGGAGTAATGGGAAAATGGGGGAGGGAAAGACAAAATAGGGACATCAGTTTAGGTGATTCAAGTGATGCTAGAAAGAAATATTACCCTAACTAAATATGGGAAATGAATGCATAAATATGTTTGAACACCATTTTGGAAGATAAATGAAAAAAACTCAGTGAGCCAATCAAATATAGCTCATGAAAAGAAAAATAAAATTATAAAATTTATGATTTTATAAACTCAGTTGATAATACATAACAACACTAAATAAACTAGAAACAATAGGTGGATATATGTTTGGTTGCAGTGAACAGGAGGAGATGAAGAGTCCATTCTTTGTGAGTTTAAATAAGTTCCTCAGAGTCTAAAGATCCTTATAATGGTGTGAGCTACTCCTAAAGATTTGGGAATAATCATAAAATAGGTGCTGCTTGAAGGAATGAAGTGGATGTATCTGAAAGAGATAAATGAGTTTTCACACCTTAACATGAAGGGACACTATCATTTATAAAAAGAGCATTGATATACATATCATAAAATAATACCTAAAAATGACAGAGAAGGATCATTGTTAAAAGTTTACTACTAATAGGAAATCTTTCAAATACTAAAGTTATTTCATATCCCCAGAATTCCAGAGTTAAATTGTGGGGTGCATCAACCTAGGATTGCGTAGACTGTTTCTAGAATTATATCATTCAAATATGATAATTTTACCAGTCTTAGAAAAAAACATTTGTATGTTGGGTTCAACCCTAAGGAACCTAGACAGAGGATAATTTTTGAACACAAGTTAGAGCAGTGTGAAATTACAAATTGCTTTGTCTTTATGTTAGAATCAAGAAACTCAAGTTCCTATATTTTACCTCAGTGGAACTTCAATCTCAACATAATAAAGAGCAAGTAGACAGTAACAAATATTTCAAAAAATATTGTGTGGATATTGTACATACCTAAAGCTTTCATATTATGCAAAAGTAAAAATTTGAGTGACTTAATAGTTTCTGCTGCTCTGTTTCTCCCTTAAGAAAGGATGTCCTTTATTCATTTATTTAGAGACAGGGTCTCACTTTATAGTGCAGGCTGGCTTTTCACTCACGGTGATCCTCCTGCTCAGGTTCCCCACAGGTTCCCCAGTGCTGGGATTGCAGGTGTGCACCACCATACCTGTGGCTACTTACAGTTTTAAAAATGAAAATAGAAAAACAATGGTTTTGCTCTTTGCTTGTAATTGTTAATTCATTTACTCATCATTTTATTTTTATTTAAAATAATCAGTGCCTGTTTTTAATTATATTTTTGAAATGTACAAAATAGTGTGTACCGGGTCATGCTTTTTTTTCTCTTGCACCGAGTGAATGATTTGATAATGATTTTAGATAGCATTTATCAGTATCTTTAGCTCTCCCACTCTTTCACCATTACAAGTAATCTACAAACGATTGTGTATATAAAATTCCCAGAAATATATTTTTTTATGGTTTAGATCTAAAATGTACCCTCAAAGTGTCATGTTAGAAGGGTGACTGGACCCAGGGGTAGCTATAATCATCATCAGTGGATTCATTGCTTAATGAACTCACGTGCTGTTAAGAAGTGGGGAGTGATTGGCAGCCAGTCTTTGGATGCATAACTTGAAAGGGCGCATTCTTGTGTCTGGTTCCTCCTTTTTCCATCTGCTTCCTGGCTGTGATGGGTTGAGCAACTGTCCCCTCCACCATGACCCTTCCACCTTGGAGCCCCATGACCATGGACTGAAACTCTTAGTCAAAATAAACCTCTCTTTCTTTAAATTTTGTGTTGGGTATTCTGTTCCAGTGACGAGAATGCGGCTAAGACAATTTTTTAAACCAACAACTTTATTGTAGTATAAATAAATGCTATATTTCTTGGAATTATCATTATGTTTTGGCTTGTTCCAACCTACTCATTTTACAATTGCAAATATCAGCAAAGGAAACCGTTGGATGATTAAATAATATTTTCAACTGTATTTTTCGGAAGTAACGGGAATTTAAGCCTGTGATTACAAGTCATTGTCTGACGTTTATCTTGCCCCTGCTTCACATTTGTAAGTCTTGCCAGCCTGAGGCTTATCCATCTTTTTTGACTGGATCTAAAGGTAACTCTTGCAGCAGTGAAAAACTCTCAAGGGTAAAGTGTCATGTTTAATTTGTGCGCGAGATTTCATTGTTTTAGAGGTCCCACATTGTGTGTTAATTTTTGTTGTTGTTGGTTTGTTGAGCAGGAGTATGGAATAAAATGTGACATGTTTAGGAGTGTGATTCACTTACTTCTCTATCTCTAATCTACTAATAACTTGATCACTGATTATTTTACTCCCATCAAGTGCCTGTAGGCTATTTAAAAAGCCTCAGCCAAAAACTAAAGTGAAAGAATAAAGAAAACTCTTATTTATTGGAGGATTATATGTACTTGCTAGAATATATGTCTAGTTATATCACTGAATCCCCAGAGTAATGCTTCAAATTAGGAATAACTGACCATTTTACAGATTAGGAAAGAAAGCTTAGGAGACTTGTGTAATAGTTTAAAGCTCCACCGCATCAAATTTAGACTTAGCATTCAAAATCTTTCTGGTTCCACATTTCTCAGATTCTCTTTTTGTTTGAACTTTCACAGATAAGGCTTACGCATTCCATCTCTGAAACATTTGATAATAATTTTAATTATGCATGTTGCTTACTCTGTAAAAGTAACTGCCTAGGTACTTCATTCACTTCTAAGCTATGTTGTAGGGTCTAACACTGTTTCCTTTTCTTACATGAAGAAAAGAGCTTAGATAATTCACCAGCTAAAATAATGGCAGAATTGAGATTTGATTCTAGTGAATTATTTCGGCCTCACAGAAAGTTTTAAGAATTAATTTATTCCAAATATTTATAAAATAATTCTAGGAGTTTCCAATCTTTGAGTTTACACAGGACTACTCTCCCATAGGAGTCCTGAGTCTGGAATCTTGGATTTAAGCTTCTTTAAAGAAAACAATGCATATAGACATGGTGTATCACAAACTATATTGTAGAGTTCCTAAAGTAGTAGGTATAAAGGAGAAATATCATTATTGAATTTGCAACATTATTCAATTCAATAACAATTTAAAAGTAAGACTGATGCATCAGCTTGTAACATTACTTCTTTTTTAACTTAAATGTACTTTTGTTTAGGCAACATATTTTGATAGAGTCAACTTAGCCTAAAGGAAGAAATACGTGGGGGCAGAAGTGATGTGGAGAAAAAGTTTCTCCACTCAGTCTGCACCAGACAACCAAGCACTTGAAGATAAGGGACTTAAGTGTCCAACTGACTGCAAGGGAAGATAGAATTTTTATCTGAATTACAGAAGAAAAGTAATTTTAGCTGGCTGAAAGCCTTGGACCATCTCGACTGACATCTCTGTTTTTGTCCAGAGCCATAAGACAGGTCTTTTAATTCAGAAACAGCTTGTTTTGTCAGAACTCTCTGTCTGATTGAACACCACTGGCAGTCAGCCAAAGAGTACAATGGATAATGTGCAGGAGTAGTTCTATTCCTTGTCACATGTATTTAATGGTTTAACCATTCAATTTCTCTTTAATCATGTTACATGTCCTTGGATTCTTTACAATTTCTCAAGGTACAAAAACTAATTCTACACATATCATGAATAATATAACATCTATGAATAAGATGTCAGAACAAGTCCTTAAACTGTCAGGCAGTTTCTAAATTGAGTGTCTTGGAGAAGTTTTACAATTATTTGTTAAAACTCTGTAAGAGAACATTGTAAAACAGAATTATAATTTGAATATGCGCAAATTTTGATTATTTTCATGATCCATCATACTATTTAAAAATACTTGTGTGCACTTGCATATATTTTATATCATGCATGAGTTTTTCAAACTTTTTAAGAGTACTTATAAATTACGTATTTTTAACTTCGTAAAAATATTTTTAAAGCAGAACTGCTAGGGTTGATTTAGTAGTATTCAAACATGTTGAATACCCCAATATACCCCAGAGTAGAGTAGAAAAATTTATTGTGATATAGTCAGGTAGTGAACAGCATATAGCAGTGTTCACATAAAGAATAAACAAAATCAGATCCAACATTGCAGATAAATATATATCATTACTTTAGTTTAAAAACTGACAAAACGAATCCATATGTTAAAGTATTTACAGTTCATTTTAAAATTAAGTAGGGTGTGAGAAAATTCTTTTAGATGCTTATGTTTTATTTTATTTGGCTACTGGTTATACAAGGATGCTTAGGCTGGGAGTTTGGCTCAGTGGCTTAAGTGCTTGTCTGGCAGGCGTGAGGTTGTGAGTTCGACCCTGGTGCCACAAAAAAAAAAAAAAGCTTAATGTCTGCAAATTAATTATGTTATACAACTTATATTTTTATTTCTGTATATATTTTACTTCATACAATGTTTTTATTGAAGCAATATATATATATATATATACACATTTATGTTTGCATACATGTGCACAGTAGCCTGTATTAATTATTTTATTTGAAAATTACAGTAAAATTACAACTTTGGGGAATTCCGAGAGAGATGCTTCCTAATAAGTCAACAGTGAACGTTTACCAACTAAATCATCTTAACAATAAACTTGAGCTAATTTTTTGACCATAATAACTCTGAGATCTGTCATTTAATAATGAAAACTTATACTTTTTGTTGAAGAGACAATTTAATTATTTAGCCATTTAGAGTTTGTAGCAAAAGATATTTGTAAATTAATTACATATAAATATTAATGATATTTTTAAACGCAGTCAATGTCATCATTTAAATTTTTAAGTCTAATTTTTAAAAATGTTTTTACACAAATTTATTTTAAGAAATTCATGCATTTATGTTTTGGTGTAAAATGGATTAATAAATCACAACTCTGTAGGATTTTGTAGTAACATAGTTCATGCGAGAATTTTCCTCAAGTTATTTCCATGGTCGTTAAGATCTAGGAAAATTTCTTTGCCTTTCGGGAATCACCTCCCCTCTCTACTGCAATACACTGTACTTGTTAAGATTCAGTGAATAATTGGCAAGGAGATCTTTAATTTTGTTTGTGGGTATATATTGCATATTCATAGAAATCAGTGCTCCATGCTTATTATAATATTCATGTTCTACAGTGATTAGATGAAAGAGTCTGAAGTTCCAAAGGAAATAGAGAATTTTAAGAATATTTGAATTGAGATGCTGACTTACCCTTGATGCCAAGAGACAGCACTATTGTCCTGGATTTGCTTGCTCTTACTTCTAAAGATGTACAAATACAGTGCTTTCAGATTATTTTTGCTTTTGTCACTATACACACATGCGCACATGAATTTAATAAATAGATGTTTTTCATCAGTGAGTGCATCTCCATAAGACGACTTCGAGTTCAGGCTCCTCCCCTGATCTCCGGGGTTCAGTGTTACCTTTCACAAATTTGACCATGGAGACAAGTTTCACATGAGAGATATTTATAGGTCAGTTCACAAATAGACACATAACACTTCTCCTTTCTGTTGGCAATTAAAAAATGAACCAAATTGCCAAATATATTTGCTAGGAAAAGGTAAGAAGTAAAGTTTGCTACTGTGCATGGAAAAAGGAGTAAAAGCATTTGGTTAGGTTTTGCCAGTTGCTTTCACATGCGGGAACTGAAAGTATAGCATATATCCAAGAGCAAAGGATTACAAAAGTATTAGTTCCTGGTCTTTCTCTGTAAGTCAAAAAATAAAATGTATTAGCTTAAAATAAATCAGTGAAACAGGAGATTACCAACAATCAAAACATTATCTGAATGATTGTGACCCGCAGCATGTATTCCTAGTCAAAGCCTCTGTTGGGAAGGACACTTTTTCCTTGACAGACTCTGAACTTGTGAGATTAACAAAATGTGAGGAGGGGGATATAAGCCTATTATCTTCTTCTTCCCTCATGTTTCAATAAATACACTGTATTCTTTTTGTTGTAATGATGTAATACATAGTGGTGATTTTGAATGACATATGTAATTATATCAGAAAAGACAAATAAATATATACTTTTATTTCTTTAGTTATTCTTACGGAATTCCAGATAAACCTATATTTATCTATAGTTAAATTTAAGATTTTGGACTTGCTTAAGGAAATATTTTAATCCCTAATATGAGAATGACAATTTAATGCAGTATTTTAAATGCTACACAGGGTACCTTGGTTGTCGAACTCAGTTCATCCCAAATCCATGTTTAAACAACAAAAAACTTTGAGAACTAAACATGCTTTCCCCATAAGAAATAATGAAAAACCAAATAATTGTACTGCGGCCCAAAATTTACACTTAAATTCTGTTTTCCAGGACTAACAAATTTCACAATGATTTCTTTCTTTAACTTTGTCATGATTCCCAGTTTTCCTCTTAGCTTTAGTGCTGGTGCCACTAACTTTCTTTGGAGCCATGGTTATGGTTATATTTTAGGGGAAAAAAGCACAATGACAGATGTTTTAATGCACTAACACACAGTATGCTGTCTGGGCGAGGGTAGCTGAGACAGAAGCATCCTCCTTTGCTTCTGCATGAAAGTGCGTTGTGTTACTCACTCCTATACAGGTTTGTTCAAATCAGATTTTCAGATCTGCTAACGCACAAACATTGGAACAGCAAGCAATTTTTTTTTTTTTCAAACTTTGCTGTAGTTCAAAGTTCGAACTTGGAGGATGAGGTAGGTGGAGCGTTGTGCGTTCCAGGCAGGCTTGGGCTACAATGCGAATGCAAGGCCGGCCTGAGCTACATAGTGCGACCCTGCCTCAAAAGACCAGAGTTGGGATTTTGGCTCAGTGGCTTAAGTGCCTGTCTGGCAGGCGCGAGGCTGTGAGTTCAAGTTCAAACTTGGAGCTATTCAACAACTAAGATATCACTGTATTCCTTGTACAGTCCTGAGATTGTTGGGGAAAGAAGAGTAAATAAGATTCCTCCCTTTTTTCTCTCTTAAATGAATCACTCCCACACATATATTCAAACATTTTCACATAAAATGTTTAAGAGGGATCATTATGCATTTAGGTACATATGTACTTTTAAAAGAATGCATGTTGCTGAGAACGACATGTCAGCATAGAAAAATATCTAATGTCTTTAGTTACAAAGCACGAAAGTCTGAGATTTGAGCTATACATGTGGATAATGCTCTTGAAATGGGTGGTCCCAACCTTACAGCATTATAAGATCACAGCTGGTATGGGGTCCCACAGACACTAGCCACTCCGCTAACAGCAGACTGTTCTCAAAGCTGCTTTCACACAAGATTTTTACCTTGAGGCTCAGCCAATTCTATGAGGCTACAAAATGCGGTCATTATTGACCTCTGTGTTTTCACCATACGCCATTTTCAGTCACATGGGACACAGTATTCATGGTATTTTGTTCTGTTTGCAGAAGTTTTTTGTCCTGGGTCTTCCAGGTATTGTTCGTCTTGTTCTTCAGAACTTTTCTCCAATATAACTACATGGAAAGGTTCTTTCTGACTACTGTATATAATGCATTTCCTTTCATTCTTGCCACCTCCCAATTACTATTAAATCAGTTTTTCTATTGTACCTAAAATGTATGAAACTATTTTGTTTACATATTTATTATTTATTCTCTTCCTTGTATTCTACACTTGACAAGAAAAGTGAACTTGCAGAAATTGTTTGTTACTAACATGATTTTTTTCCGGACCCAAGAATAGTGCTTGACATAGATAGTATGAGGTACAGTAAATATTTGTTGAAGGAAGGAAACAGAAGTTGATGATGAGTGCACTAGAGAAGCTGATGCTAGTTCTTAGTATGTCAGGTGATTCTGAAATTGATCAATGAATTACACTTTTTTTTTTTTGGTGAAAAATCCATTGGAAAAGACTGAGTTTATCATCAATGAATGTATAAGATACTCTCTTCCTATGGTGGCCCACCAGGAAATTGCTTCCTCTCTAATATTCTTATTATTTTGATGCTGGTAAGACTATGTTTGTATCTCAGACAACTTTGAATTAATTTGTTAATCCTGGTTTGGAGAGTAATTTAGTGAGGGTAATGCTAAAAAGAATTACTCTTTAGTAAATGTCATTATGTCACATGGAAATTAAGTATTATAGTTACCAATTATAGCAATAATAATTAATAGTTTATTGCTATCAGAATATGATTAATAAAAAAATAAACATTATTGTTCAATGATCTTTATAAGCACAGTTTTAAATTCTTCTTTTGCATATGAGACACACTGAGACTTAGTGTGGGTAGGCATTCTATGGAATGTCATAGATGCATTAAAGGTTATGCCAGTTTTATAATATAGGTTTTAGTGATACTATGGTATGTGCCTTAACCACTTGGCCTAACTTTCATCATCAGTACTAACAGTAAAGGTTTATTGAGGGTTTATTTGGAGTAATTCTTACCAAATTCGGGTGTGCTGTACTGCTGAGTAACACCCAGAACCTTTTTAATTTCTAAAATTTCGAGACAGAGCATTGCTCATTTGTCACACTGGCCTCAAACTTGCAATCCTTTTGGGTGTCTAGGGATGCACCAGAGTCCCTGGCTTTTTGAGTATTGTAGAGGTGGATTATGAACACAAAAGTCTGATTGCAAAGTCTGTGTTTGTTATTAATGTGCTAAACTATTTCTTATCCTGCTTTTAAATGCTTACTCTGGCCTTAAATGCAAATGCACTGTTCTGTAAGTTATTTCTGTTTGCATTACACATTTTAAACATGTTTATCTAGTCAAAATCTTTAATATTGCATTAAAATAAATGTTGAAAATTCATAACATTTATAATTTGCAGAACACACACATATATATTGCATGCTTCTTGTAAAAACAATATACAGAGAGAAAGGGTAAAAGCAAAATCACTTGAAATTCCTTCCTTGCAGAGATAACTACTGTCAGAAAATCTTTGGATCGGAAAACAAAATTGAAGTTAATGGCAAGAGAGACAAAAGCATAGAGAATACAAAAATCTTTAAAACTCAAAAATAATCAAAAGGTGTTTCAGTCATCAAAATTTCTGAAGCACCTTATTTTTCACATGATACTGCAGGCAGAAGTCATCTAAATACACACAGCATTGCCAGATACTAGGTTACTTAACCTTGTTACCTCAGGTACTCCTTTGAAATGTAAGAATAGTAAGCCCTAGCTTCCCTGCCGCAGGGATGTTTAAGGATAAAATTAGATTGTGTGATAGCTCTTTGAAAAAATCTTTCTTGCTGGGTGCTTCCATACAATTATCTTTTGTTACTCTGCCTTTTGACCTTTCTTCTCACTTGAGAATCACTGTGTCTAAGTTGGGTCTCTTTGCTTCTTTCTTTCAACAGGGTGTGTAAAATCACTGGACCACACACAATCTAAGTTAGTTTCTGATTCAGGGCTATGATTTCTGGAAGGAAATAAATGAAAAATTTATCAGAGGAAAAGCTCAGTCAGAAAAATGAAGGGAAATAATTTGAAGGTGTTGCTCCTGGGTTCAATGTGTCATAGGTTTAATCTCTCCAGAGCTCGTGAACACCTCCCACTAGGACTCTAAATACTAAATGATTATGAATTGAATTACTTTCATATACACTACTTTTTCCATACCTGAGGTCTTCATTCTACCATTCCCCAGTTTCTTTTATCTTCAAACTCTCTTTATTTTCATATTATTTCTATCAGCATTAAACTTGTCATAAAGAAAACACTCCACATCTTATTTGATGGATTCCACTCAGATGGGACTCTGCCAGGTTCTAAGTGGTGCCAGTTCATCATAGCGCTGATCCCTAAGACAACAGCACATCTCTCCTACCCTAACTCCCATGCTCATCTTCAGGACCCAAAGCAATAAACTTTCTGTCGCCACTGACCAAAGGTTTCTCCAATTCCCCTCTTGACACTGTCCACTCAGGTAGTCTCCACCTCACCCCAATACCATACATAAAACAACTCCCCAGCTTTGTCTCCTTTGAGGGTCCTTGCAATCTGCAGCAGCCCTCCCACGCCGGCAATAAAGACTTTTTCTTATCTCTGTTTTTGTCTCTCAACTACGCCAAAAATCCTGTTTTTTTGTTTTTTTGTTTTTTTGTTTTTTTTTGGCTAGTTATTGCCTTACCTACTGTATCTACCTTTCAGGAATAGTTTCCTCACACTGCTGTCTACAGGAACTGACACATTGCTTCCCGCCCCAACTATGCTTCTTTAAATACATGATGAAAGTAATGCATACGAGATAAACCTTACAGACAGGTTAAAAAAGTGTATGACACCCATTCCAAAGTAAAATCATCTGCTCTCTGCTCCTGTGCACCTGACAGACAGTTGCTTCTCCAGTGCAGGACCGGCCACAATTCGGACTCAATGGTGAAGGTTGGAGTGTACCGATTTGGCAGTATTGGGCACCTGTTCACCAGGGCTGCTTTCAGCTCTGGCAAAGTGGATATTGTGGTCATCATGTTCCAGTTGATTCCACCCATAGCAAGTTCCACGGCACCATCAAGGCTGAGAATGGGACGTTTGTCACCTGCGGAAAGGCCATCTTCATCTTCCAGGAACAAGATTGCGTCACCAGCCAGTGGGCCATGCTGCCCTGATTATGTGGTGGAGTCCACTGGTGTCTTTACCACCGGGGAGAAAGCTGGAGCTCACTTGAAGGGTGGCACCAAAAGGGTCATGATCTCTGCTCTTTCTACCAATTCCCTCATGTCTGTTATGGGTGTGAATTGTGAGAAGTAAGAAAACTCCCTCGAGATTGTCAGCAATGCTTCCTGCACCACCAACTGCTCAAACCTGCTGGCCAAGGCCATCCACGACAACCTCGGCATTGTGGAGGGACTCATGACCACAGTTCATGCCATCACTGCCACCCAGAAGACTGTAGATAGCCCCTCTGGGAAGCTGTGGCCCACCAGTGTGGGACCACCTAGAACATCATTTCTGAGTCCACTGGAGCCTCCAAAGCCATAGGCAAGGTCATCTCAGAGTTCACCTGCATGGCCTTCCCAGTGTGTCAGTCATGGATCTGACCTGCCACCTGGAGAAAGTGGCCAAATATGATAACATCAAGAAGGTGGTGAAGCTGGCATCAGATGGTCCCCTCAAAAGCGTCCTGGACTTCACCGAGAACCAAGTTGTGTCCTGTAACTTCTGCAATGACACCCACTCTTCCACCTTTGAGGTTGGGACTGGCATTGCCCTCAGTGACTCATTTCCTGGTATGACAATGAGTTTGGCTATAGCAACAGGGTGGTGGATGAGGTCTACCTGGCCTCCAAGGAGTAAGTGGCCCCCATCACAGCCTGGCAAGATCATGGAGCAGGAGGGAGGTCTCCTTGCAGAAGTCACCACCCCACTCACCCCCAGTGATGAAAATCTCCCCACCTCACAGCTTCCATACCAGGCCCACTGGGGAAAGGACAGGATCTAGGGAGCCCTGGCTCATTGTGTACCATCAATAAAGCCCACTGTACACAGCCAAAAAAAAAAAAAGAGAAAAAAAGTAAAGTAAAGTCATCAAGGTCAGTATTAGGTTCCAAGGCCTCCGACAGTTTCCTGCCATGTGGCCCTCTCATATCATCTTAACACCTGAAAGCTCAATTCTTCAAGACCAACAGGAAAATTCCTGATGCTTTCTCTCTTCTTTCACGGAAACTCTGGACTTTTTATAAAACGGACCCACTTTACTAAGGTAGGAACAAGTCCATCCCTTTTATGATTAATCCAGCATCAACTGACTATGTACTTAATTGTATCTATAAATTCATTTTTCTTTGCCATACTTCTTTGTTTAAAAACAAGTTGCAAATTCCACTCACACTTCAGGGAAGGCAGTAGATAATAATAATTGGTGACACTGTCAGAATTCTGAGAACTACAAATTTCGCAGTGTGATATTTGCATTTGAGTCTGCTAATAACAGTTTTCTAGAAATATTTCAAAAGTTAAAATGACTTAAATAAGGATTTTATTTCTAGAATTTTTGAGTCTGTGTCTTACTAAAACTTTTCCCACTGTAATATTAAAGGAAAATAAAAATAAAATATGTGGCTTATATTTTTGCATTGCTGTTAAAGTTTAATGGATCTTATTTGATAGGTTTTTCTTCTATTGTATTTTTTATATTAATTCTGATATCTCTGATTTTTTTGTTATTGTTAAGTGGTATTACTTAAAGATTTTTATAGTTGTAGTAGGACTATTTACAGGCTAATTGATTTTCCCCCTTTGATTTAAAATGCTGCCTTTATTATACAGTGCGCATCATGAGCAATTCATTTCCTTGCTAAAATCTCAATTCTTTTTCATAGACTTTGATACTGTTTTCTGTATCAAAACAAAGTCTTTCTACAAAATTCTGTGTCTTTACACAAGTCTAAGCTTTTAGAGAAAAAGTATCTAGCTATTTCTTTTATTTTGTTCAAAATTTTCTTGGATTTTAAAAAAATGTTTATTTGCCATGCATATTCAGAAACCAGAATGGAATAATAATACTATTGATAATTTTAATAGAGATACTAAATATTGGCTCTAAAATAAAGTGGCAGCTTATTATTTTAATTTATTTATATCAAATAGCTTTAATAGTATTTCATTAGTAACTTTGAATTATCCAATATATCAAAAAACTGTGGAGAATGATATTTTTGCCTCTTTCAGTTTTAATTCTCTTTTATTTTTCTCTTGATGAAACACTAGAAAGTACAACTAGGAAAATATTGAGAAATGATAATGACAGTATTTTTGGATTGTTATATTACAGTAGTTATTACTTGTCATCAGGAAATATTGTGCTAGAAACTAGACTGCATTTATATATTATAGAATCTATCAAATTAACATTTGAGTGAGTGCTTTCTTAAGCAGGATTTGATATCATGTTTTTACAATAATTTTAATGCTAAGAAGTTGATTTTATGTTTTTTCTACAGCATATTATGTGTTTTTAAATTTTAATACAGTTCTCATATTCATGCTGTATTACTTTTAAAGTGCAGCTTCAATTCTAATTGTTATGCTAAATTTTCACATCAGATTATTTCTCTCTTCCTCTGATCTTTTCTATCTTATTCATTCCTCAGAATTTTTTGTAGGGCTGAGGATGTAGGTCAGTATTAAAACATCTGCCTGGAATACAGGAGGCCCAGAGTCCCACCCTCACATTTTAAAATAAGACAAATTCCACCAGGATTTTTTTCCCCCTATTCTCTTTCCTTCTCTTTAAAAATGTTAGTTTACTTGTATATCATGCATTTGTATGGGTTAATTATCATTTCTTTGATGATATCTCATGCCCACAAATATATCACATTTCTTAGCAAATTACACATTCATCCAGTTGTATAGAAATACCTCCCTTGGAATAAATTATGGGAGGATGAAATTTAAAATATTGATAAGAAAGGTTATTGACTTTTGTACCTTGTATCCTAACACAACAGTTTACCCACTTGAAAACAAGTAAATAATGAAGAAAAAAAAAAACTGAGTCCAATACCGGCTTTATAAAATTGTTCGTGTTATGCCTTGTGTACACTGACTTAGAAAATTCTCTGACCCTATCTCCTTCTTCATTCATTTCTCTTTCTCTGCTTATGCCTTGTCAACTGTCTTCATTTCAGTGACTTACAGAAAAACACTTACACGCACTTGTTAAAGGCGCGAATTCTGGCACCAGATTGCCTTTGTTGAATCTGATTAAACCAGTCCTCTGTGTGACTTTGAATGCGTGAATTTAACCTCTCTTTGCCTCATAAAGTACTATGCCTATTATCGGGCTGTAATGATGGTATAATCAGATCATATAAAGCAATGGTGCCTGTCAAAATGTAAAAACTTAGTAAGAGTTTACTGTTAGGTCTAAAATAATCTAGCTCCTATTACAAAATCCCTGATACTCTGGTTTCTCCTCAGATCATAAATCTTTCACCTTTTACAAAATCCCTGAATCTCTGGAAACAAAAAGCTTCTTGGAATTTGTGTGGCAAAAGTGTCAAAACTGGCCTGACCTCTGTTCACTGGGAGGTAAAATCTGACCCAAATTAATGTGCAACTATTCTTTTATTTACTAATTATTGTAAATGTTTACATTCCTTTTTGAAATAGTAATGTTTAGATACTGAATATTGCCCTAAATTGCATTAGAGATGCTACAAAATATACCATTAAATTTTTTTAAATGTAAAAAATTTTGTTACTGAAACACATCTGATTCCAGGGCTTCATAAAAATGATAATCATATTAACTAGACCTTATTTTGAATATTATATTCTAGAGAAAATTGTCTCTTAATTAAAAAATAAAACAGGGTAGAAGTATCCTTATATGCTGTCATTGTGCCCTAATAGGTTTTTTTCTATTCTAGAACCTTTTAAATATTTTATTTGCCTGCAGACTGTGTGGCTGGCTCCCTGGTGGAAGTTTAGTAATGATGTAGTGCAGAATAGATAAATAGGTTGGGGATGCTTCCCTACAAGAAAATAGCAATAGCAGTAATATTTTTTTAGTGCCTCAGAGGCTTAGTTTTGATGTCAGGGTTGCAACCAACAGCAAATTTGAGAAAAGTAGTCTTCGCTTGCATCAGTTGGAATGTAGTGGTTGAGACAGTGGTTGAGACAAGAATATCATCTTTTGGTTCAATATGAAGATATTTTGTCTTAATAGAGGTCATAACCATGAGGTGTACTAGGTACTTTGTGGAAGTCCCTTTAGGATGCTGTGTCATGTCTCAGAAGAAAAAGAAAGCGAGACTTAAACTGAAGAATGAAGAAGAAAATGATTTCCACTCCACAAAGAAAGCACAGTATAAACAGAGAAAGAGTAAAAACACAGAAGCCTGAACCAACAAGATGAAACTGAGGAATCATAAGTAATATGGTTCCTTTGACAAGAAAGAGAGGCAAGGAGATTAACAAGATTCAGAATCAATTGACATGTCTCCTGGAGAGTAATTAATACTAATTAAGAATTTCATTATTCAATAATAAATCTAAAGATCAAGTGAGATTGTGCTTGAGTAAGATAAACTCAGTCTACACTAATTTAATGACTCTTCCTTTCCAACAAAGGCCTAATAACCAAAGATTTTCGTTAAGTTTGAATTCTAACTAACCATAGTTACTTGAGGATTGAACTCTATAAACTTTGATTTCCTCGTATTGCTATGGCTCAATTTCTGCTTCTAAGGAGGACTGGAAAGGAAGTATAAAGTGATTTTTGTCTAACTAGGTGGCTTTAAAAATGCAAGGTACAATGAATGTCAGTCAGATTATGAAGACCACGGAGGATTAGAACATCTCCCATTGCAGTCATTTTGTGAGCGAGGTTTATAAAAGTTTAAACTTCTGCCCTCGGGAAGGGTAAGATTAGGATTTACCAGATAGTCATTAATATTAACAAGCAGATTATCAGCCTCTGTTGCAATAAGATAAAATACGATCAGTGCTGACTTTCTAGAAAAATCCTCCACGCTGTTCTCTTTCACAGTCTCAGTGTGTATGTTCAACATTATTTTATTTGAAACACAACTACCTCACAGCATCAACAACCTAAGGCACTGGAGTTAAAGAAAAGGTAAGAAATAACAAGAATAGGGGTGGGACAATTTTGTAGCTTCAGGCCTCAGACTACTGTTCTGGAATGATAGGTCTCCAGTTCATTATTTCAAAATCTTGCATTGAAAATATGGACAGATTTGCTGTAGTGTTTGAAAATTCACTTTTATTTTATAAAAATGACTGAATTGCATTTGGTGGTTTGACTTACAGATATAATGTAATCATCATGATTTACAAAGAACCATGGTAAATCAGAGGCTATGTCCGTAGGATATCACTAATAACCAACTGAGAGATAATTATATTAGACTATAAAGTGAAAAAAAAACCTGAGGAGAAACATAGAAAATTTCCTTTTCTATGTATTTTTGTAACTCCATTGATGCTTAGGCATTATTGAATATTAAATGTAGTTCTGAAAGGCAGAAGGTGAACTGAGAACTTGGTTTCTTAGAAGATGTTGTAGTCACGTGTTATAAGGACAACAATTATATACAGGGCATGTGATTTATAGTATCTTTTATAATGGTCACCCAAGGAATTAAATACAAAGAAAGTAAAGGAAATCTGTCCACACACTAAAGACATAGAGAATCTGGCCAAGGTCTAGACCCCATGGCAATAACTTACATGAGTTCAACTGAAAACCTAAACTCCATGATAGTGCTTCCCAGGAGTCCAACTGGAGGCCTAGAACCCATGACAATGACTCATGCAAGTCTATTTCATGGATTTGTGCTGGGAAGGTGCAAAGGTCAGTGGAAGAAGCTAGAAAGTCTATGCCAGTGGGGTGAAGGGTCTGTGCTAGGTTGAGGGTTCTGCACTGGAGCCAAGAAGTGACTCTCAAAATAAGAACCAGGGCTACCCCTGAAAAGTACCACAGCCATCCTCAGCGACAATGAGGTCCTGAGCTCCTCTGAAGATGAGACCAGCCACATCTGTATCAGGAAGCCAGCATGACAAACTTCTCCTGGAGATTGAACAGCACACATCTTCCCCTCCAGAGCCAGGGAGCGATGCTCAAAGTAAGGACCAGACCTCTCCAAAGTGAACTGCAGCCATTCTCAGCAACAATGTCTCAAGCTCCTGCTATGATAATTATCATAACTGAGTTCATATCAGGGAGGCAAGCATGACAAGCTCCTCCAGGAGAACCAAAATCTCCAAACAATAACCCTCAGGGGAACCCACAATGCTAACCTCTTCTTCTCCAGTTCTCTTTTTATGTTTGCAGTCATCCTCAGGTGGGTCCCCCATTCAATACCATGCTGATTCAGTTCAGATGGTGTTAAACTGACCACTAGTTTTTAATCCACCACAGAACAGGAAAGTAATTTATTTGGGATTTCCCCTAAAAAAATAGTTCTCATATGTACAGGGAAAAATTTAAAGCATCACAATTTTTTTTTCACTGAAGAGCTGTTGAGTCATTACAATATACCTTGTTTCTGTACACTTCATTACACAAGGATTTTCAGATGTCTGTGTAGTATTTGGAATTTGATATGTATAACAGTTGATACATTTGGTCAGCTTGAGAAGCTTAGAACTTTAACTAAGCAACTCAGCAGGGAGCCAGGGTCCTTACTTTGTAAATATCCTCAGCCTGTGCAAGAGGAGGGCACAGAGGTGTTGTGAGTCTATATCTGCCCTGGGGGCGGAGAGGTGGGAACCTGCTTACAGTATAAGGGAGGAGAAGAGGCTTGTTTTCTTCCTTTTGCTCTTGTTGCTTTGCTGTAATCTGCCATCTTGAACTGTTGGGCCATACTACCCTGCCTTGGAGCCAGCTGATTATGGACTGAAACCTCCACAAACTGTGAGCTACATACACGTTTTTTTTTTCTCTTAATTTTGGGTATTGAGTATTTTGTCTCGGAATGAGAGAAAAATAACCAAGATAATATGTGATAAAACAAAAACATCAGGGGAATGAGTGAATAATAGAATAACCATAAAATGAGGACTTTGATGAAGAGGAAGAAAAAGAATACTTACATGTCTCAATAACTCATGTTATTTAATTGCTACAATGAGTTAGCTATTTTCATTAAATAAACAAGAATTTTAAAACAAAACTGGAAAACATCTGCTGGAGTTTGGATTGTGGTAAAGCCCTGGTCACCAACATGATGCTACTGGCATGTGGTGAAAACTTTAAGAGGAGGGGCTTAGTCTTCAGGTCTTGGTATCCTACCCTTGAAGAGGATAGTAGATCTGTCTCTTCCTTTTCCTCTTTATTCCCACTGCCCAGTCTGATGGTTAACAGCTTTACTCTTTTGTATACTCTTCACTATGATCTGCCATCTTGCCACAGCCCAGGCCGTCAGAGCCAACAAACCATGAACTGAAACCTCTGAAACTATGAACCATAAATTAACTTTTCTTCATATAAATTGATTATCTCAGATAATTTTTACAGTAATGAAAAACTATCACCGTAGTATGCATGTAATTATGTATATGAGTATGTGTGTGCATTTATATGTATCCATTAATCTGCTTGTATCTATTTTTCCAGATTTACTGTCTGTCTGTCTATCTCTCTATCTCTCTATGTATCTATCATTTATTATGTCACTTTTGTCTATCTGCCTGTCATGCTCACAATTGTGTCTGTGAGATGATAGGTGGTCAACACATTAATTCCTTTTCTATTCATCTTATCAATTGTCATATATGTATCATGTGGATTAAATAAATCTTTTAAGTAACATTTTGTCTTGGAACAATATATGATTATGAGCTGATATAATCAGAAAAACTTTCTTTTACTTTCTCATATAATTAATTAAGCTAACTTTCTTTCCCAGTGACCTAGAAAAAGGCTTTTGTATCTCAGAGATAATTATCACTTCACTAGTCTAAAACTTTTACTCTTTTCTGGGAAAAATTTGGAATCTCTCTCTGTTTCCTACAGACTTGAACTTTGCTGCATTATTCCAATTTTTGACTCAAAATGTTGAAAATCTAAGAGCTTGAAAGATAAATGCAGTGAATCTGTAAACTAAAGAGGTATAAAATGTAAAGTGATGTATTCATTTTGATTAATTGAACTAATCTTTCCCTCATAGATTTCTGGAGAGCTCTGAGTATTTAGAGACTTTTGGTTGTTGAGAAAATGAGGTCACATATACACCTTGGTTTTATGAACCTATACAGTGATGGCTTACAATCCATGTATACTTGAAAAAAGCATTTATCAAGCCATTTAAAATACTTTTTGTACAATTTAGCCATTTTATTACTATTTGGGGTTTATTTATTTAATCACCCATAAGAAAAGATCTCAACATACAATTTTTAGAATTTGCTTTCAACACATAATTCAAATACTTTGTAATTTTTGCCAGTTTTGGAGATATTTTAAAGTTTTAAAAAATACTAGGTTAAAAAGTCTAACTCATCTTTGCTCTTTCAACAAAGAAAACATTAAAATTTCAGAAAAGAGCCAAGTCCATAGTGTATTGCTCACATTGAGTATAAATTGTTTATTACTGTGCTGTTAGCCAGAAAACATAAAAATTTAGTTTTTGAATGAAATACAATGATTTGAAACATTAAAAAGTGTAAAGATACTATAAAGTATTAAGATATGGCAAGTTAATCTTAGCCACTTTCATACAGGGACAATATTCAGTTCAGCTGGGAAATTATGCACTTATGTCTGGGCTGTTCATTAAGGCTATTCACATACATTTAGCTCTCTTCCTTCCAAGTTTGATGTGACTGTGTGAATAACTTTGAGTAAATGGAAATTTTTTTCTAGATTGAAGATTTAAAATTCAGTGCATGGCTCATCATATTTCACTCTCTTTTCCACAATAACCTTGGGAACATGATGAGATAGAATCTTCGTTGGCCAAGGTCTCCAATTGACTACCATGCGCAACATTCCTTTGCTGACTTTTGTTGTACATGGAACATGAGTGAGAAATATAATGGTTGTCCAATTCTACTGTTTTTTGCTTTTGCAGTAAAAATGAAACCTCTTATGACTGATACACTGTTATTTGAAAGTGAGATTGCTTGTGTATATAAATTATACTATGAATATTGAAATCCATGCAGAAAGTTACAGATTTTAATAACTTAGTAGTTTTATCTTGAAAAGCAAGAGATATATAGTTCCTTCTGTTATATTGCCAAGGAATAGCTAATTAATATTTGTGAATGATAACTACGTTAATTAGTATCTAACTTCAGAATTGTTGAATAAATCAATTTGACAACACATATTATATGTCTAGACTAGTAAAAGAGCAGAATAGGCACTCTGTAAACTTCAATTTTCCTTTTTCTTCAACTTTCAAGTAGTAAGATATGTAACTATGTCATTTAAGGGAGAATTAAGAACTTAACTAACTACTATCCATGCAAACTTGAGTAATTGAATGCTTAGA
>RJWM01002675.1:93757-124957 GCA_004363535.1 Dasyprocta punctata
AAAAAAAAAAAAAAAAAAAAAAAAAAAAAAAAAAAAAAAAAAAAAAAAAAAAAAAAAAAAAAAAAAAAAAAAAAAAAAAAAAAAAAAAAAAAAAAAAAAGAAAGAATAAATTACTAGTAACCTTCTAGTATAAACTAATCATTCTTGGTAGGTTTGTGTATTTGTATGCATTAATTATGCTCACTATTTAATATAACTCATAAATCATATCTACATATACAAAAAAATGACCAGTATATGGGGTTGATGCATTATATATGTAATGTTTTCTAATACCTACATACTTGTACATATAATGCTCAACATATACTTACTGTCTGTGAGATGCCAGGCACTATGATTCAATCTAATGGTTAACTCTTTATAAATGGTATTTTATCTACTACAATATCATTTTCTGGATTCATAAAAGAGGTGCCACTAAAATTTTTGTTTCAATTTTCTGAATAGCTTCTGACACATAGAAATGAAAAAGCAGCTAAAATCAATTTGATTCTAATTAGTTCCAGATTACAAATTCTTCCATAATGCAGTCTGCCATTTTTAGCCAGGAAATGTCCTATTTCTGACAAACTTCTGCCACAATTATTGATGCTACCACTTTAATTTTGGTCTTAATCATTTCACACTGCAGTTACAGTAACATATTTAATTGACTTATTGCTTCCTGCTTTCTGCCCCCTCCATCGTACCTGTTTTGTAATGAATCACTAGAATAAGACTCCTATATCTGTTCTGTACAAACTAAATCAACAACAACCACAATCAAACTATGAGTCAGCACTACAAATAGCTTCAAATCTTATATCAAAATGTAAAACCATACTAATGAGTATTAACCTGTATACCTATCCATAGATGAATGGATAACGAAACTGTGGTGCGTATATATGATGAACTATAATTCAGCCATGAAAAAATAATATCTTATTATTCACAGAAAAATGAAGTGGGAGAATAGTATGTGAAGCGAAATAAATCAGATACAGGAAGGGAAACACTACACTTTTCTCTCTTATGTGGCTAAGAAACTTGATTGGGATGTATAGTAATGATAACTAGAGGTTAAGGAGGTTTGCAGAGAGGTGAAGGAGGTAAGTTAGATAATGAGCACCAAAACACAGCTGTAATTTCCAAGTTCTTGTGTTCTGCAGAGCAGTGCAAAGACTATAGTTTACAATAATCTATAATATATTTTATGAAAATCTAGAAAGGGGTTCAAAGGTTCCTAACACAAAAAATGATAAAGGGATAGAAATATTAATTATCGTTATCTGATCAGTATACATTTATAGAAATATCACACTATATTCCCAAAAACGTGCAATTGTATTTCAATCAAAACTAAAATATATGCAGAAGGAGATGGAAATACGGTCTATCCTGTTTTGATCTCTACACACTATATCAATTTAGTACAGTATACTCTATAAGTACATGCAATTAAAATAATAAAACAAATAAAACAAGTACTTAAGAATTCGAATAGGCTTATTCAACAAAAGTGATCAGTTGCTTTTTTTACCCTCAGGACATATTTATATTTTTGAACATTGGTTCAGTTCCTTATTAAGTTACTGATTCCTTCACTAAACTCCAAATAATGCTTATCTTATAAATCTCATTTGCTATCATTTATTAATTGCATAGAATTATGAATTCCTTTGCCTTGTGACTACACTTTATTTCTCTACCTAAATTGTAAACTCAATCAGGTTAAATATGTTTTGTAGCCTTCCAAATGCTAATGGCACTGGATGAGTATTTAAAATTTGATTCTAATAATTGATATGCTTCTTTAATTTTTGTGCAGAACATTGACAGTTACTACTTTAGTGAGAATTTGTATAAGATTTACATTCATTAATGACAAAATTATTAAATAAAATGTACAAATAATTAAAAATAAATATTTTATATTCCCAAATTTGTGAAATTTTTTGTAATGTTCAAGATTCCTTTTTCAGAAAAACAAGTAAATAAAAGAATTAGTCTCCCTTCTCCATTGTCTGGTCTTCAGATTTTGACATTTACAAATAATCATCTAAGAAAGGTGACTTCCATTTCAGTGTGATAATATTATTTACTTGGAAAAAATAAAGAAGCTATCAAAATATCTTTCAGAAGGGAAATACGTCTTCAAAAAAAAGAAGAGGAATGCTTACTTATGTCACATCAAGCAACAAAGATAAAGTGATGAAAGGCATGGCATTTGTTAGATAACAAACTGAAAATCTGAGTTAATCAAACCATGAGAAATATGGTTATAGACTTAAACACAGAAACGAATACTGAATAAAGGTAAGTAGAAATCAAGATTCAAGTAATATAAGCATATTTTCAAATCATTTTTTTGCGTCATTTTTGTTGTTGTTGTTGTTGTTTTGTTTTTTCCAAACTGAGACGAGTTAAAACTTACATATTGGAGGACAATCATTTTTCCACTCTCCTCGACAAGCTAGGAAGAGAAAAATGCAAAATAAAAAAAATCTAAATTCCCAGATATTTTACCAAAAGAAATACAAGCTCTCTACTTCTCTCAGAAGATCAGTAAAAAGAAGAATTTTCTGAATATACAATGACTAACAATCCAACTGATTAAAACATTGAAACTAAAGGGTGAGTTCAAAAACTGATCATGTATTGTTTTTCTTTTTTCCTGCATCAATATTAAGAAATAATGGTATCAGGTTAATATTTGCAAAATATTTGATTCCATAAAAATAGAACAGGTTTTAAGGTGTTTTCAAAGATGACAAAGCAAATTTATCTTCTTGAAAATGTTTTTAAGCATTATTTTCATTTTTCTTGGCCTTGACCAAGGATAGGATTCATCCCTGGTGAATCTTCGATTGTCAGTTTAAGGGTCAGATTCCTAACATCAGTACACAGAAAACTCCTCCGTCATTTTGGAGACGTGTTCAGGCATTTGACAGTCTGTAACACTTTCAAAGACACTAGATTGGACTCCTGCTGTTTGTATTGGGAAACCTAACTTTTGCTCTTGCTTTGCCTCATTTGTCAAAGATAAACCAAGCCAGACACTAGTTAAAATAGTCAGAACAGATTTTAATCAGCAATAGTTACTGTATGAAAGGAAAGAGTCCAGAGTGAAGTGAACTCAGTTTCAATTTTTACGGAAGCAACTCTGAATTTTAAAGAGAGCATGAGGGAGTGGGGGCAGGGATAAAGAGGGGCTCATAATTAGAGAAATAAAAAGGATTTAACAGTGAGTGGGGTTATCACAGCTCTGCCAGCTGCAATTATCGATGGTAGGACTCTGTTCTTCCACAGTAACTGCAGATTGAGGCCTTCTACTCCAAGATTGGCTGGAACCAATAGTAAATTGTTTTGGTATCTTGGATTCTCTCAGGCACTTTAAGGAAGGATGAGTCATTTTAGGGACGTGGCCTTATCCTGCCATAACCTTTGTTAGGGTTTGTTCAAGACTTTATAGGTCAAAATTGAGACCTGGTGGCAAAGAAGGCTCAGAGGACCCTGGCTGAACTTTGGTCAAGGAGAGAATTTTAGTTCCTTCACACCAGAGTCTGTTTCTCTACTGTGCAGTTGTCCCTCTCTGCTCATCTTTCTCCCTTCTTAAACAATCAGAACAAAACTCCTGCATATAGATTGCCTAGTCTAATTGCTCAACTCTAAATGCTATTTCATCTGATCCCTTTAGGTCTCCAGTCAAGTATCAAAGCTTGTTGTAAAAGACTAATGAAATACTCAGCAAGCTGATTGCTCAAATAATGCTCTTCACTCTGCTTGATAAAAACATTGTCTATTTTTTGCTTTTAGAAAGAAAGATGCATGACTGTGACACATCACTACATCTTCCACCATTGCACGTAACCCTTAGTAATTGCATATGCATGTTTATCATTATGCTATTAATTAAAAATACATATTACATATATGCAAATATAATAGCAACATTTAATGTTTATGAAAATAATGCACAAAAAATTTGAAAGAAAATGTGGTGTTAAAAACCTTCCAATTGCATAAAATAAGGAGATAACCCAATCCACAGAGAAAACTGGTGGTTAAATAGCTGGAACAGTTTATTGGAGTTTCTATGTTGACAAATGGTGGTATCAGGAGTTGACTGTGTATTATGTGATAGATGATGTGGAGAAGACAACTGACGCCCAAGATCTGCCAGGTTGTGATTCAATGACACAAGTACTTTTACTGTGATTGAAATTTATTCTCTGAAAAGCATTCTCTCTCCTTCTGCATTCTCCTTTTGTTTTTGTAAGTTAGATCCTTGTTAGGAAAACTTTTTTCTAATAGAATAAGTTTACAGAAATGGAATGCATTTGTATTTGTGTGTATATTTTCATTTGCATATATTTTAAATGTATTTCTCAGTTCTCAGCCTAAATGTATAATTTCTAAGGTGTTTTATTTCATAGGTAAGTCTCAGGCTTTCACATCACCTGAGTGTTTCCCAACACCTAGATTGCCATTGTCACATTACCGTTCTTTGCACTCAGTGAGTAGTTTTCCATGTACAGTCTTAGACGCTCTCATTTAATTTCAGGTCAGTTTTTCACTTGTTATGTTTATAACCCTGGCATATTGGTAGTATCTGGAAAAGAAAAGTTATTTTCTCTTGTATTTCAGTTATGTTACCATTATTTTTTCCCTTGAACTACATTAGCTACTCAGAATATTTCCTTGTTTTAAGGAATTTTTCCATGTTAAGAAAAATTCTATCAAATGTATTACTATCTTCATCTGATCTCTTCATGTATATGTCAAGGATTGTCTGTTTTCATAGTTCTAAGTATGTTTAGCCTCTACTCCCGACATTTTTTCTGATCTGTGCATGCTGCTGTATTTGACATTCTTTCTGTTATGTTAGATCACTTCTCAATCCTAGCACAACATGTGACTTAATTACCTGCAAGTTCCCTTCTGAATTCTCTTTTCCATTTGTGAGTTCATCTCAAAAAAATATTAGTAAACCTGCAAGTATTTATGGCTGCTCTAAATTGTAAAAAATGCCTAATGTCATTTAAATTGACAGATAAATCTTTTATTACCTTTGAGAGTCACTCTGTATAAAGTTCTTTATTTGGTGCATTTTTATTTTCCAGGGAAATATTGTTTAGAAACCTTTAGCTTTTTAAACATTCTGTTACTGATGCATTTTATATTAAGGTTTAAAGTTTAAAATTAATTTGAAAATAACTTACATCTTATGAAGACATCTAACCCAGAACATACAGTAGTCTAAATGCATTTTATTGTTTATGTACTTTTAACAAAAGTGTCAGAATTTTTTATATACATTATATAATTATCAGTTTCATTTCCAGGTTTTCTAAAAGTTTGTTTCCATCAATGTGCTATTTTAATTCTTTCACTTAATTTTATCTATGCTGTGTAGAAGTTGTTGATTTTATATCATTTTGTTTGATCACTTTTTACAGATGTATACTCTACTTTGTGTAATATATTGCCTAGCCTCTGAAAAAATATCAATATATTCAGCAATTCTTGTTTTTATGGAGTATACATATAAGCATAGAGGATGCATTTAATGACCATTGCAATTATTTTTTTCAGCAGTTATAGTATGTGTTTGCATGTATATGCATTCACGTATAGGTGTTTATCAAAATGTTTCCAAGATAGAACTGAGTGAAAAGATCAATTATCCACATTTTGATGTTAATTAAAATGTATCTAAAATATCACCACCAAGACTGATGTTTTTCATAAATTTTTGATTGATATTTTTAACTAGACAAATTTTAAATGTTTAAATTCATTGTAATCAAAAATACATATTAGATTTTACTTACTGCTTTTTCAATTTCTAGGCTGAGTATGTGCCTTTAAAAACTTTATTCAGTAAAGATAATTAAATGAATGATCACTATATTTCAGCTACAAATTATAGTCATAATATATTATGAATCAGTTTTGAATTTTATTTTGTAATTCTTCTAAAATACATTGCAGCTGACAGTTTAATATCTACCACTATATGTATAAATAATTCTGATATTAATATTGTCTTATAGCTATTGATTCTTATAACTCATACCCTTCATTGTTTGTAAATTTTGCCTCTCATTCTTAAACAATTCTTTCAAAACTCTCTAAACTATGAACTAAGAAACAAACACTAATAGTTGACTATACTCCGGAATGAAAATAGCCATATTTTGTCTCTCATATTTAAAGTAATAATGTAAATGTAGTTCTCAACTGAAAGTAAATGTCGTTCAAAAACCAAAAGGTATCGTTTCATTGCAAATATTCAGTGTTGCAAAAAAAGAATTTTGGTAGAAAAATTTTATTTATTTCTTTTAAGTTACTGGTTTTCTGCCCTTTTGAAGCTTTCAAACTTCTTTTTGTCTTAAAATCTCTATAATTTTACCAGTTAAAGTTAAAGGAAAGAATGAAGCAATTTCCTTAGAATGTGATAGGTCCTTTCAATCTGAGAACTATTCCCAGGAAAATTATAACCTCAAAGCAAAAAACAAAACAACAGCAATAAACAAAAGCAACAACACAAGTAGTGTGCATTGCTTTTTTTTTTTTTTTTTCTTTTCTTGTGGGTAGCCCATCAGATCTCCAAAATCTCCTTTAGATAGAACCTTTCTAATTTTGGTCATATTATACATTTAAATTTAAGCTAAAACCAGCCTAGTAAGTTTATGTACTTTATATTTTCTTATATTTTAAAGTATGAACATATTGTACTGCTTAATATTTATTGTTTCCCAACATTTCATTCTTTTTTCTGAATTAAAATCTCTGAAACTTTCTGGTACTCACATTTCTTTTATTCATTTCTGTTTCTTCTGGATTTAGTCATTAACTCATTTTGGTCACTTTAAGTCTATTAATTATCCTCAAATGTCACATAAATTAATCACATTAATGAATGAATTTCAGGTTGATTGGAATAGATATCTAAAGCAGGTTTTCATTACAGCAGTGTCAGTTGATTTCTCAAATGATCCCTCATCCTGCTATTGAGGTGATGGAGAGGGGAAAAGAGTTGAAGCCATTTTTTTTTTTTTTTTTGGTATAAGCCAAGTTTTATTTAACAGATCTCTTTTAGAGTACAAAGAAGGAGTTCTGGAAGCCTAGTTAAGTGCATCATCATTTCCAACGTAAATAGGCTTTTAATCTTAGAATATTTACTCTTATCTATCTTGTGAATTTCAAAACTCTAGAAACCCTATTCTCCATACCATTTAATGCCCCCCCCACACACACTTTGGAAAGCTATGCTGTTGTAATAAATTTAAATTCAGGCTAATGTGAATAATTAAATAAAGTATTCTGCTGATTGGTTCTAGGTCTTCTCTCTGACATTCATTTTTGTTTTCCTCTGATTTTGGAAGCTCATGAAATTATAACAAATGTTGTAGCAATTCAATTTATCTTTGTATGTATTTTGCATTGTGGTGAGTTTTTTTCAATCTTGTTTATTTATGTCACAATTCTAAAGATCGCATATTCCCAAGATCTTTTGCAAATATCTGCCCTGCTTATGATTTACTTTTGTTTTTCAGGGCTATCGAATTTTCCTTTAACAAAAATGACATTTGTTCCCATTTATGGACAGGCATGGAGAAGACATACAGATTTCTTCAGCCCTCTTTTTTGATTCAGTCTTTAAAATACCCATTTTCACAGCACAGTAGTACCCCAGTGTGTACAAATATCACATTTTCTTTATCCATTCAGCAGTTGATGGACCTATAGGTCACTTCCAAGATTTAGCTATCTTGAATTTTGCAACTAAAAAAGGGTACACATGTATCACTGTATGATGATGTCATTTTTGGATACCTAGAAGGAAAATCACTGAGTGGAGTGGAGTTTCTCTAAGAATTCAGCAATAAATAAATGAACAAACAAATAGATAAATGTTACCTCCCTCTACTGTGATAAAACTACATTTCCAAGCTTTTCTTGGAGCTAGTATTCTGGATTAACTTTATCAACTAGTGAATAAAGGTGAAATTTAAAATCAGAAGTAATCTAAGTAAAGTAAGAGTTACATAAAGTTTTTTTTTTTAATTTTTTGCCAGTAATTAGTACCATGGCTCTTAATCTAACATTCTGGAGGAGGTCTGTAGGCTCTTAGTTATTACTAAAAAGCAGTGTGTTCTTGGAGCCAAGAACTGCAGTGCTGCCTTTGTGATCCTTCTTTTTTTTTTTTTTTTTTTTTTTTTTTTATTGGTACCAGGGACCAAACTCACAGCTTCACACCTGCCAGGCAGGCGCTTAGGCCACTGAGCTAAATCCATGGCCCTACTTTTTGAGACAGGGTCTCACTATGCAATTCAGGCTGGCCTTGAACTCACTTTACAGGCCAGACTGGTCTCGAATTCACAACGATCCTCTTGCCTCAGTGCTGGGATTACAGGCATGCACCACCATGCCTGACTTGTGATTCTTCATTTTTGGCTGTGACAGAAAGTTAGGATGTCATTTTCAGTAGCTTCGTCTTAAGTCTGTTTCTTTACTACTTCCTGTTTAATATCTTTAAAAATATAAGAACAAAGCCTGATTAAGCATTCAGGAGGCTTAAGATACACTCTTTAATCAAATTTGGGTTTCTGCTTACATAGGCTCTAGGCAGGAAAGAACTAAATCTAGTTTAATAATTCACAGAAATGTTGTCTTGGTGAATTTATATGCACAGAAGAAATATGTAAAAATTTTCTCAATCAAAATATTTAGATTTATTCACAAATATGTACTACGACATTTGTGTTAAATTTGAATTACCTACTAAGACAAACAACAAAATTTCCTATTTTTTGTTAGTGATGAACTTTGGAAGAATGGTCAGTTTCTATTTTCACAAAAATAACCTATATATGGAAATATACTCATCAAGCCATACTATTAATATAAAGGGCATGATAGAAACAATATATGTTTGACTATATTCATGCAAAAATAACAACACAATTATGAAGTAAAACAATCACCTTTTTAGTTATGAAAAACTTGTTGCAGAAAATTTTCAATTATTCATTAATAGTTTAAAAATTTTTCACAGAAAATGTTTTACTGTACAACATTTTCTTGCCCTCATTAAGTTAATTACTGGTGTATGAGTGTGGTAATATTACATTAAATTAAAAAAGTTGTCTTTTCAAAACAACTGATGAGTAAAATACAGAATTCAGAATGAACCACACTTGAGACAGATTCCTTCATCTTTAATTAACTTTCTCCTTTCATATACTTTATTCATAATTACAACTACATTAAGCATTAAAAAGAAGACACTTTAAAAGAAGCAGGACAGAATTGTAATAAGAAAAAATTTTCTTTTAAAGTTCTGAGACTGTCCCAAATAAGACTTTTCTCAATGTTTTATTGATCACTTTATTTGTTTTAAATATACACTGACTTTTATGAAAAAGCCTATCAATAGCTCAATCACAACAAAAGTGGCATGCCAGGAACAAAGCACTGTAAAGGCACATTAATTATAAAATACTTGGTTATTTACACATATAGTATATGTGTGTATGTGAATATATACATAGTTATTTACAACAAGTCATTGCTTGTGTTTGTCAGTTTCTCTCACTGAAGGACATTATCTGACATATACAACTTACATTTATTTTAGATCACAGTATTCAGAGGATTTAGTTCACGGTAGGTTGGCTCCAAGGCAGAAATAGCAAGGTAGAATGGGATGGCAGAGGTGGGCTGCTCACTCCATAGCATCCAAGAAGCAAAGAGAGAAGGGAGGCATTAAGGACAAAAATGCACCTTTCCAGGACACACCCTCAGTGACCAGCCTCCAACCAGGTCCAACACATTCAGTCATGAACAGATAAGTACAGTATTCCATGAGATCATCACCTTTTAAAATCCTCACCTCTCAAATATAGACATTTTGGGGTCATCCTAGATCTAAACCACACCATTCTGCCCATGGCTACTAAAAGATTCATAGCCATCTCATTATGAAAAATGCATGCATGATGCATCTCATACGGCATCAAAGTCATCAAAGTCTTAATAACCTAGTTCCAGTAATATTGAAAAGTATAAGTCCAATGTCTTGTCTGAGACGCAAGACAGACTCTTAGCTGTGTTTGAGCCTTAGTAAAAAACAAAAACAAACAAACAAACAAACAAAACAAAACAAAACAAAAGAAACCAACAACAACAAAAAAGAAAATTGTGTACTTCCAACACACAATGCTTACAGGGTAAATATTACAATTCCAAAAGGGAGGAATATGGGACAGAAAAGAATTGGACAAAAGAAAAATTGAAACCCAACAGGAAAAACATTAAATCTCAAAGCATCATATCTACTACCTGGAATATGTGATGGTGAAATGCTAGCTCCAAAGCCCTGCCTCTGTGGCGTGTGTGGTTGCATCCCTCATTGCCTCCCTCTTATGCAGGTGCTCTTACTGACTGCAGCTTTCCTTAGCACACATTGCATTCTTTGGAATCTTTAACTTCAGGAGCTCTTAATATCACTTTCAGTTCACTCTCACAGCTTCATACATTGACTTCTCAGGAACATGTTTTCTGACTTTCCAGGTCTTCCTCTGAAATTTGGTTGGAAGCTTTCATTACACTATATAGTATTTCCATTCTACATGTTTGAAAGCCAGGACCAAGAGCATGAAGCCAAGGTCTGCTGCCCTTTAATAAGCTGAACATTTAAAAATTACTTAGTTCAAGCTCTGCAATTTGAAACAAGGTAATTTAGTCCTAAAACGTTCTTTGATTAATGTCACAGTCAAAATTTAATATCAATTCCTCATTCTTAATTTACTCCTTTGAATAAAATGCCATATTGTCTTCCTTTGTGTTTGTCTTTATTCCTTCATACTATACTCAATTTATTTTAGCAAATATATTGAGTCCCTCCTGTATTTTAGGCTTAATGTTAAACACTGGAGACATGAAGATGAATAAAACAGATTTTCTAAATTCTCAGTGTAATTAGCAGACAAGTAGTAAATATGAATTTCAGACTATATAAGCAGATGCTATGCTGATGGTTAGAATGTCCAAAAAAGTAAGGCTTTTGAAGACTGAAAATTTATAAGGAAGGGCTGTCATTCATGGTTTTGATCACTGTGAACATCAGAATCCTGATTATACATTCAGAAATTTCCACATGGTTTATATCCTCATATGAAATAGTATCTGAGTGTTTTGCTTTAATTCAGAAATTTCTGAACTTGAAAAAATATTTGAACATAAACTATATTAATTAATGAAAATTATATGGAATTTATTATGCAGCTATCATAATAAACTTTGAAAGACTGTCACTTTTGTCATCAATTTGTACTTCATCTTTGTTTAATAACAAATTATAAAGCATTATTTTTTACACTTGATTTTATTTTTTATTTTAAAAAAGCAAAACAGAAGAAAAGGTAGAAGTAACAGAATTTCAAAAAAAGTAAGAAATTAATACTAGTCAATATATTCCATATTGTTATCTTAGAAGTGGTTGCTCAAGTTACGAGATTGAGGCATAAAAAATGATCAGACAATCAAACAATGGCAACACAAACTATTCCTGCTGATAAACTAATGAAGAATTAGTAGTATAGTTATCTATCTTGCATACTTATACATACATACATTTATATGTGTATATCTACAAACATACAATCTTTTCCCTTCTTCCATTTCTCATTTCTCCTATCTCAGCTGTTCTTTAATTTTGAGCACTTTCTTTCCCTCTCAGTATTACAGTATCTATTGTACATCCTGGATCCTACCACTCCTTCAGTTTATTTTAAATTTAATTGCTATTTGTTTTTTGCACAAGGGAGACAATATGATATTTATAAATGTGAGTCTGATTAGTTTCACTTATGAGTATAGTCTCAAGTTGCCTCGATTTACTTATAAAAGCCTCAAGATCATCCTTTTTTACAGCTGAGCAATATTTCATTGTATAAAAATGCCACATCTCTTTCATCCGTTCTGCAGTTGATGGGCATTTTGGTTGTTTCCAAGATTTAGCTATTACAAATTGTGCTGCTATAAACATGGGGACACATATATTGTTGTGACATGACACTTTCAATTTTTCAGGGAAAATACACAGAAGGGGAATTGCTGGGTTGAAGGAGACTTCCAATCCTAGTTTTCTGAGGAATCTCCATACTGATTTCCACAGTGGCCACACCAGTCTACACTCCCACCAACAGTGGAAAAATGTTTCCTTTTCCCCACAGCCCCACCAACATTTGTTACCAGTTGTTTTCTTGATGGCAGCCATTCTTTCTGGAGTGAGATGGAATCTCAGTGTTGTTTTAACTTGCGTTTCTCAAATGACCAGTGACATTAAGCATTTCTTCATGTATTTATTTGCCACCTGTATTTCTTCATCTGAGAAGAAGTGTGTGTTCATCTCAGATGCCCATTTATGGATTGGGTCTTTGAATTTGGGGAGCTTGATGGTTTTCAATTCTTTATATGTTCTGGATATAAGTCCTTTGTTTGAGGGACAGTTGGCTAAAATTCTTTCCCATTATGTGGGCTTTCTTTTCACTTTATTGGTGATTTCCTTTGAAGTGCAAAAGTTTTTAATAAAATGAGATCCCAGTTGTTGGTTCTTTGATGTACTTCCCATGCAGTTTGCATTTTGTTCATGAACTCTTTGCCTATCCCTATGTCTTCAAGATTTTTACCTACCTTGTCTTCCAGTAAATTTAGTGTTTCTATTTTAATATTTAGATCTTTGACTCATTTTGACTTCAGTTTAGTGCATGGTGATAGACATGGATTTAGTTTTAGTCTTCAGCATGTGGAAAGCCAATTTTTCCAGCACCATTTATTAAAGAGGCTATCTTTCTTCCACTGAACATGTTTAGCCCCTTTGTCAAATCTAAGGTGGCTGAGTGTCTTTGTAGCTGTATTTGCATCTTCTAATCGGTTCCATTGATCCTCAGGTCTATATTTTTTTGCCAGTACCATGCTGATTTTATCATGGTAGCTTTGTAGTATAATTTCAAGTCAGGGATTGAGATGCCTCCTGCCTTGCTTTTGTTGCCTAGAATTGCCTTTGCTTTTCTAGGTCTCTTATAGTTCCAGATGAATTTTAGGAGTGTTTTCTCTAGGTCTGTAAGATAGCTTAATGGAATTTTGATTGGGATTACATTAAAACTGTATAACAGTTTTGGGAGTATGGCCATTTTCACAGTGTTGGTTCTCCCTAACCAAGAGCAAGGGATATCTTTCCATCTTCTAACATCCTCTTCAAACTCCTTTTTTTGCATACTATAGTTTTCAGCATATAGGTCTTTTACATTCTTTGTTAGGTTGATTCCTAAGTATTTTATTTTTTTGGATGCTACTGTGAAAGGTGTTATTTCCATAATTTCTCTCTCAGTGAATTTGTTGTTTGAGTACAGGAATGCTATTGACTTTTGAGTGCTGACTTTGTATCCAGCTACACTGCTGAATATTTTCATTAACTCTAATAGCCTTTTGGTGGAATTTTTAGGGTCTTCTATATAGAGTATCATGTCATCTGTAAATAGTGATAATTTAACTTCTTCCTTCCTTATCCTTTTTCCTTTTATTTCCCTCTTTTGCCTGATTGCTCTAGCTAATATTTCCAGAACTACATTGAATAGGAATGGTGATAGTGGACATCCTTGTCTTGTTTCTGATTTTAGAGTGAAAACTTTCTGTTTTTATCTGTTTAGTATAATGTTGACTGTTGGCTTGTCATAGATGGCTTTTGTCAGATTGAAGTAGATGCTATCTATTCCAAGTTTCTGTAAGGTCTTTATCATGAGCAAGTGTTGGACTTTATCAGAAGCTTTTTCTGCATCTATTGAGATGATCATGTGATTTTTGTCTTTAGCACTATTGATGTGTTGTATTACATTTATTGATTTGTGTATGTTAAACCATCCCTGCATTCCTAGAATAAATCCCATTTGGTCATAATGTATAATCTTCTTGATGATTTGCTACATTCTATTTGCCAGTATTTTATTGAGAATCTTTGCATCGATGTTCATTAGGGAAATTGGCCTATAGTTCTCCTTTTGCATTGGGTCTTTCTCCGGTTTTGGTGTCAGAGTAATACTTATCTCCAGGAATGAATTAGGGAGGATTATTTCCTTTTCAATTTCATTGAAGAGTTTGAGTAGTATTGGCATTAAATCTTCTCTAAATTTCTTGTAGAATTTAGCTGTGAATCCATCAGGACCCAGACTTTTCTTTGTTGGTAAGTTTTTAATTATGTTTTCAATTTCAGTAGCTGATACTGTGTTATTCAAAATTGTTACATCTTCTTGACTTAGCTTTTGTAGTTCATACATTCCTAGGAATTTGTTCCTTTCCTCTCTGTTTTTCACCCTATGTGAGTAAAGATTTTCAAAGTAGGTGTTCATGATCTTTTGAATTTCCATGGGATCTGTAGTAATGCATTATTTAAAAAAAAAATAACCTAAGCCGGGCATGATGGTGCACGCCTTTAATCCCAGCACTTGGGAGGCTGAGGTAGGAGGAGCGTTGTGAGTTCAAGGCCGGCTTGGGCTATAATGCGAGCACAAGGCTGGCCTGAGCTACATAATGCGACCCTGCCTCAAAAAAACCAGGGCTGGGAGTTTGGCTCAGTGGCTTAAGCACCTGCCCTGGTAGGTGCAAGGTTGTGAGTTCAATCCCCAGTGCTGGAAAAAAAAAATCTATGGCCCAAACTGTTATTATTTTTCTTGCTGATAAATAAAATTTAGCTCTTTTCTACTTTTTCTGGAGGATCCTAGAATGTTCGTATTTCATTTTAAGATCTATATTATTTTATTTTTGTATTCATTTATTTCCTATTGTAGTAATCTGTTTTCAATGCAAATAAATTTCAATTATCTTTAGCTAGAAGACTTTCTGTTTAATTAGGAATTAAGCTTCCTCCTGGGCAGATGATATGTCTGGAAATTGTCACCAACAATAGCACAGGATCTGACAATTTAATAATATTCTACTAAATATCATACGAATCATATGTTAGAGGAAGTTGAATGTGTGTTCAAATTATCAGAATTCATAGCATATTTTCCTGGAAACAGTGTCCCACCAGGAAATCTCACAACTTGACAGAATTCCTTTGTTTTATATTATATAATGGTAGTTTGAAATAACTTTGACATATTACCAATCCTTTATTTTACTACTGGAAAATGACTTAATGCTTCAGTGATCCTGACTTAATATTTGCCTATATGATTGATGTAAGAGAGTGTCTAGAGTGCTTCTCTGTGGTAGTCTTTATTACCAGTACTTTTATATCTGATAAATCACATTCATGTCTAAAACACAGTAATCATTTAATCTTGCCTTTGAGTAAGCTTATGACTTTTTAAATTAAATGTTGTAATAAAAACACTTGATCTGATGTTTTTGGACTAAGGCCTTTTTTAAAATAAATTCTGTTACACTGAATTTAAGTAGTAATCATAAAGTTCTGTCAAGGAACTTATACATCTAATAAATTAATTAGAAGAACAAAAATATTGAGATGATATAATTAAATGTAGATAGGAAAAGTAGTTCAGTTATTTGGATATTGTTAGTCCCAAGTATCTTTTATGATTAAACAAACCAGTGCTTTCTTACCAATGATATCCATTTTGCAGTGTCCTTCTTTGATGTTTTAGCAGGCTCATGTTACTTAAATGTAGCAAATGTGCTCTTAGTGTTAAGTAGCTACTAAATCCTTTTGAAGCATAGTAAAAATCAATGGGACATTAGAATTAAGAAGGTATAGGGTTTAAATATCAGCTCTGTGATTTAATGCTTTGTAACTTTGAACAGGTTATTTGACTTCTCAGAATCTCCATTACTCCATGTCTAAAAGAGGAATAATAATACTAAATGCAGCAATTTTTTTAGGAATTAAATTAAATAATAAATCAGCAAAAGGTCAACACAGTTCCTGCTAAAAATAAATTGCTCATTTAATGGAGGCTGTAATTTCTTTACTAAAATATTTGAAATTTCTACAGTTTATTTTATATATAAATATTTTAGAATATTATATTTAACATTAAATATTATTATTTAATCTAGTATAAAAGATTTCAAAGACTCTTTTAGATATAATTATTTTGCTATGTCTCAATCTTTGATTTCACTTGAAAAGCCTAGTCTTCACGTGAAGCGTCTTCACATGAAAAGATACTTGAATAAAAATCAAAGTATGAATGCTGAATACACATCCCCAAACTACAATGTGCTTGCAAAGAAGATACTGTAAAAAAAGCTACTACTTATAATAAAACATGTTTCCTGATACATATTTCACAAAATTTTAATCTGTACAGTAATATGAGAAAGCAAAATAAATGAAACACAACAAAATGAAGACATTGATTCAGTAATTAATATTGAGTATTAACTATACTTCATGGAAATTTACTGACCAAATAATGCTTTGAGAATTCCTACAGAAAAACAAAACTAACTCTTCTTGGCCAAGAACTTTTATAATTTTTTAAAGTAAAACAATTATTTTTAGGAAAAAAATGTTAGCATCCAAAGAGCTTGTGGAATTAGTGGGTCTTTGTGTAAATAGAATGAGAATTTGTTATAAGACTTTGACACCAGTCCTTTATGTAAATTCTTGAACTTTGATGAACATGGTAAAATTATATATGCTTATGTCACCAAGAATCTATGTATTCATTTTCTATGGTCTTTAATAAATAAATGATTTTCTTAGCTCCTTTTTCATGGATTCACAGGTTTCATTTTGATCTCCCTGATCTTAATATCAAGAAGAAATTAATGATAAACTCTAAAAAGGGGACTAAGCATAGGAACTGAAACTTTGACTGTCCTAGCAGAAAACATAAGCAATAGAAGTCACAAACATAGGCAAAGACTTCTTGATTAGGGTTCCAGTACAAAGCATATAGTAGAGTAATGAGTAATGAGTAAATGGGACTACTTCAAATTCAGAAGTTTCTGTACAGCAAAGAAAACAATAAGCTGAGTGACAAGATAGCCTACACAATGGGAGAGAAACCTTTGCTAACTATTCTTGCAATGATTATTATTCAGAATATGTAAAACACCCATAAAACCAAACACCAAAAAGCCAACCTACCAAGCAACAAAACCAAGAAGTTGGTCAATCACTAAATTGGAAAGTTAATTAAATAGACACATCTCAAAGGAGTATGAATAGCTAAAAAGGATAGGAAAAAGTGTTCAACATCTTCAGCCATCAGGGAATACCAATCAAAGCTACAGCGCGAGTCCATCTCACCTCAATAAAAATGGCTATCATCAAAAGTACAAATAATAAATTGATCCCACTATTCCCCTTCCAGGTGTCTTCCCAAAAAAGTTAAAGACATCGTATTACAGAGATACACATGTACCCACACATACAGCAGCATAATTCCATAGTATCTAAATCTTGAAAGTGACCCATAAGTTCATCAACAGGTGAATGGATAAAGAAAATGTTTTATTTACACACTACAGAGCACTTGTCTGCCATGAAGAAAGATAAACTTTGTAGGAAAATGCATGCACCTTAAGAACAAAATTTTAAGTGAAATAAATTAGAAACGCAAGCTTAAATATCACATTTTTTCTCTTAGATGAAATGCCCAGAGTGAAAATAAAAACACAATGAAAGACAGACAATAGAAAGTAGGGAGGCAGACTATTATCAGAGGTAAAGGGATTCAAGAGACGAAGTGGGGGAAGGAGGGAATAAAGTACGAAAAAAGGAATTTGGATGTCTTATGTACCTGTATCAACTCCATACAAGAAATGGAAAATTTATGTACTGCCAGCTTGTACAAAGAGTTGCGGGGTGGGGGTGGGGGATGTTAGGGATGGGTCAAAGAAGAAGGGAGCAGAGAGAAAGGGAATGAAAAAGGAATTAAGATGTTCACACAAGAAATGTAAACATTATGTACTAATAAGCTAAAGTATTAAAAAACGATAAAAATAACAATAAATTCTGGTAAGACACGCAGAATAAAGAACTGTTTTACACTGTAGGTAGGATTGTAAGTTCACAAATCTATATGTAATATCAATATGGAGACTCCTCAAAAAACTAAAAAAAGCCATTGTTTGATCTAGCTTGAACACTCCTTGGTGTAGTCATAAAATAATGAAGTCAGCCTACTACAGAGATAATTGATTACCCATATTTATTGCAACACAAATTACAAAAGTTAAGCTATATGTGCTTATGTCACCAGGAATCCATGTGTTCATAGGTACCTATCAACAGTGGAGTGTATTTTTAAAATCTGAGCATATATATATATGATTAAAGTATGTTCTGTGCATGTATGATCATGCCAAAATGAATAAAAGTCCAAGGTTTTCCTCAACAATGAAGCATATTGTGTATTGCAAATATTTGCAAGTCAGTTGAACAATAAGTAAGATTATTTTTGCCTCCATTTTACAAATTTTGGTACTGAATGCAAATGACTTGCTGAAGTTATATATTTTATTTATACTTACAAAAACACAAGAACAGCAAATCTAAAACATGTCTCCAAGAACATTTTTCATTTTATTAATTCTTAAAAGAGAACAATATTTATTTTTCTAACTATTAGTCAGTTTTTTCTCTTCATAGTGAGCTTTGTAGAGATTGATACAATGCTGTATGGGTTTATTTGATTCCTCAATTGCTCAATGAAGCTATTTTTCTCAATAACTTCAGCTTCCTAAGTGGATTTATCTAGTTATTGTAGATGGTTCTCCATCATCATAGATTTTCATTTGTCAACGTTTCTTTATAAAGTAGAATTTCCAGAATTAAAATAGTCTAAATATGCTTTATTTCAGCAAGGAGCACAAACTTTGCTGGTAGTGATGTTTAGAAAATGATTTTATTAGTTTTAATTTATTTAAGTTTAAAATAAATAGGTGTTCTTTGATTTCAGATTACACTGCTGGTAATGTCAAAACATTTTGGAAGTGTAGTTGCATAAAACCTGTAGTCTTTTAACTTACTTTGCACATGGATTTTTGGTCCTTCCAGTTTCTACCTCTCTACAATTTTTGAATCATTTTTTGAAGTGTAGTTTTGTTTCTGCCTAAGATGTAGGAAGTTGCAAAGAGTGTCACTCCCTGCCTATTAATAAAGGAAAGGTGAAGAATTTACAAAATCAGTGATTTTCTTGAGCTCATCACAGAGCTAAAGTTGCAAGGATAATGAGTAATTTTTAATTTTTAAAGAGGACAAATGAGACATAAAAATTGCTTCACTTTTGGCACAGCACAGAACTCAAAGGAAATCGTCATAAAATTGCATAAGAAGAAATCAGTTAGAAGTTTAAGAAATAATTACAAGCTAAATTCAGGTTAATGTGTCAGTAACCTGCAAAATGGGAGTTCACATTATTCATCTGTGTTCTCTGAAAATAAAGAACACCCACCTAATTTACTAGAAAGTTCTTCTCAACTGTGCTTCAGTTTGTTCTCACAGAAAAGATGAAGTGTGGGGCCAAAATCTGGTCAAAGTCGCATTTGGTAGTGCATGTGTACATGAGGTATGAGATGGAAGAGGAATTGTAAGTTCTATGTTCTTCCTGCTTCCATAAAGTCAGCTCTCTTATAAAGAGAAGACTTAAAACATATAGGGAAGGAGCAGAAAGCATTCACACTGAGGTAAAGGGAAAGATTCATTGATGCCAGGAGATGCATCCAAAATTCTACCTCTACATCAGGAAGATGTCTCATATCACTGCGAAAGAGACAGGAAACCCTCAACCACAACCAAGCAATGACTGAGGTGAGTTTGTCATCCATAAGGAGACAGAGCATAAATGCAGGGAAAGCTGTTCTCCAAAGTGCAGTCACCTAAATGGGGTCTGAAGACAGAGGCTGTATCTGGGCAAGAGCATCCCGTCACCACACCCCTTACACAAAGTACAAACCATAACAGATAAGCAAATTGATAGCATACTTCATCAAAATCAAAGTACTTTGGTCTTTAAAAGGCACTTCAAGAAAAAATTTAAAAAATAAGATACAGACTTGGAGAAAATATTTGTAAATCACTTATCTATTAAGAGCTGTTTCCAGAATATATAAAGAACTCAATTCAGTAATGATGATATTATTAGAAAAGGAAAAGCTTTGATGAGATTACTTACAATAACAGACATATGAATGGAAAGTGAGTACATCTAAGAAGTTCAACAACAGTACTACCAGGGAAATGCAAATAAGACTGAAATAAGATTTTATTATATACACATGAGCATGGTTAAGAAATGGGAAAGCCAAGTGTTAATGAGGATATAGAAACTATTTTACATTGCTGTCAGGATGCACAGTGGAACAATGACTTTGGAAAGCAGTTTAATTGTTCATATATAATACGTAATGTGTATCTATATGTCATATAATGAAGACCAACAATGGTCCTTATTGGAATCCATCAAAGAGAAAGAATGAAGATGTCCTCAAGAAGAACTATAAACAAATGTTTACATGAGTAACTGAAAAGAAGGCAAATGTGGATCTACTTTTGCATCTTAACTCTTTTAACCCTGAGTAAATCTTGGAGCATCTATCCAATAGAATGATTTTTAATTGCATTTGGAAATTTATAAATATTTAAGACTTATAAATATCTAACGAAGTAGAGCCTCAAATTTAAAGAAACAGACACGTAAGATGACACACTTATGATTCTATTTATATGATAAAAGGCAAAATTATAGGGACTGAAATTAGACCACTAATTTCTAAAAATGGAATGATTTCAAATCTTCAAAGTTGCACTGGTTATGCAACTGTATACATTTGTCAAAACCAACAGAATTGCACAACAGAGTAAGTTTTGCCATTCGTAGACCATGCCTCAATAGCTACAAATTAACCCAATTTACTGATGCTAAATGATGTTCATTACACCCATCCCCATCATATTTTAACTACAATAAGATATCTTATCCCTATTCTTTACATTCATCAACCTAAATGATGTTCTTTACACTCATCCCTGTCATATTTTAACTACAATAAGATTTTCGAAGCATAAATCTATTTTCTTTTGTAGAAGTGAGCTTTTGGTCTCAGCCTCATGCTTTCCATTTCTTGAAAAGAATACCTTTTAATCAATTGAATCTGTATGCTAATTATTTTTACCATCTTTGAATCCCCACAGACAATCACTGCCATAAAAGGTGAGGTAATGTGAAATAAAAGTGCATCAAAGCACCACTCTGTACTCTGCATGCCAGCAATAAGTGGTCATGATTTTACCATGTCAGCAATGTTACTGACTCAGAGAGAAAGTTGATAGAATTATCTTGTTAATAATCTCTCTCTTGAATTCCATCATAAAAACTAATGAAACCTTTGGGGCTATTTCATATGTAAATTAACATGAACAAATAGATCGCTTGTCCTTGTTGCATTACCATACGGCATCTTTTTTATTTTAGGGTTGTATAGGTTCACATTAACTGCACTTGGATTTTAATTCAAGTGATGCTGTGGACCTAGAGTAAAAGCCAGCAAACATGCAGATCAATGACTATATGAATACTTAGAATACTGGTTCTTTAGCCTAAGAGAGAACCTCTTATATACAACCAAATATTTTCTGAATTAATGAGAAATAGATGGAAGCTATTATTAGAAAACTAAAATACACACACACACACACACACACATATAATCTTGTATAAAAAATTCAAAGACTATGATCCTATCTATCTTTTCCTTAAGAGGTCAGAGAATTCCATCAGAAAGCTCACCAATATATGAATAATTTCACTGGCATAGTAATACTTTCTAAAATCTAGAAAACATTTAATATTCTTAGAAATGTGACTATTTAAAGAAACAATAATTAATTTCTCACGTATTCTTTGATAAAATATATATTCACTGAATCTCACCATAACATTTGATGTTAGTAGTTTAAAATTCAAATCTAAATAAACTTCATATAAGAATTTCCTAAGACGATCCTTTAATACATATTTCAGAAATTCAAGTACTGAAACTCTGAATCAGATTGTAGAGCATAGTGAAATTTGTATATTTAAAGTCTCCATTATGTTTTTCTGTTAAACAACCATGATTGGAAATAATTTTCAAAAGTAGATAATATCTAGGCTCTGAAAGTTTATAAAGGCATGTAGATATATAAAAATGTACTTAAAGTTGAACTTCTTTTAAATGGGGAAATTAATAATGGTAAATTTGTTGTAAAATACCACAGAAGATGACTCCGGGACTGTACAACCATTTCAAGTGATTTGAGCAGACTAATTCATGGTTACATTTAGGAGTAATGAAAGAACCTTCTAAATAAACTACTGTCTTCATGGGAATACTGATTTATTCCAAAATAAAATGTGATTCTCAAAGTATAATCCATGCATTCATAATTTCTTTGATGGGTTAGGGTATTTTCTTCTCTCCATCTATTCTACGTGCAAAATTTTAAAATAAAATTTGCATCATTTTATTCTGTTCTCATGTTTTATGTACCTCATGCTTCCGAGATTAATTGTCTATGCTCCAATTCTTTGTTACTAGCCTAAATATACAGACAAATATATTCTATGATTATTTTTCAAGTCTAGTTTTGGCCAACTGTCCAATAAGTCACCATTCTGAAGGTCTTCCCTTGTAGCAGTTTTCAGGCATCTCAGTTTCTAATGATTAATCTCTCCTCACATTAGTCTTTGCATATGCACCCTTTGCATTTAAATCTATTGACAAGTTTCTAATTCTTGATTGTGTATTCATGAGTTAAATTTTGTTATTTATCATAGGTAGGTAGATAGATAGATAAAGTTAATTCATCAAAAATTACTTTTTTATTCAATAACATTCATGTTTGAATTATTGCTTTATTAAGAATATAAAGTCAAAAGGGAATGTCTCATTCATAGATCTTTCCATTTATCACAAGCACCACAATATAAAATATCAGCTGCTATAAATAAACTACATATGTAGTGTACTCAAAGTACAGAAAAATAGATGTCTATACCTAAAGTTGATTAGTGCATTTATATGGGATTTGTCAATAAATATTTAATCTAAAAATATTGCTACACTGCAGATACTGAGAATAATTTTTTCTCAAATACTGAAGTTATAATTATTGGAGAAATTATAATTTGAACTTTTCTCAGAGCAACCTTCACTTTTTTCTCCAAAGAAGTCAGCCTTATTTGGAAGTCTAAAGTGACCATGGTCACTAAGGAAAGGAGTTGGAAGAGTAGACACAGAGTAAAAAGACTGGAATCTAGGGTGCTTCTCACAAACTGCTCTTGACAAGTCAACTAGCTTGAAGAATAAAATGACATCCTTGGAAACATTAATCAACCCTCTGTCATTTGGCTAACTGATGGCCTTAAGAAGTGGTGCTATTCTGTGGGTTAAATATTAGATTCTGAAACAGACATGCTAGACACCGTGTCACGTCATCCTTTGTAGATATGAGTCTTTGCTATTGAATCAATGTGTAACAGTTATCTCTGCTGTCATATCTACTTTGTCAGATATCCAAGAGTGCATGATATAAGGATAGGGGTGGATAAGTAAAGAAACTGGTTGACGTCAAGATAGCAGAGCATTGGTTGAAAGATCTAGATTTGATGTATGTTCGATTCTATGAATCCAATTCAAGACCTCACGCTTGCCAGGCAGGTGCTGTGCCACTGAACTACATCCCTGACCCTAGATTCTAGTATGGCAGCTCAAACTTTATCTTTATCAGACCTAGAGCTTTTGTTCCTGTACTCATCAATAAAACTTTAAATATTGATCATCCACTTCAGTTCTAAGAACATATGATCAATTAGAAAACAGTCTCAGTTTTGATAGCAGAATACCATAGACCTGATCAGCACTTTGAAGTTCCAAGGATATTTCAACTTTATCATTATAGCTTACTTTTAGTAAGGGATTAGTCAATCTCAAAAGCAAAACTTCTAGAGACACTCTTTACCTCCTTCACTGAGCATATCACATTCAAAAGAGCTTAGTGCTTTGACTCACTTCAACTGTTTTGACAATGTAATATTATAACCTGATAAAACACACTTAGACGATATTCCAGACAGGCTTTGCAGATTTCTGTCAATAAGCAGAGAAGCAATTCTCAAGGTGATTGTTTCCCTTCCTCGTGGGCCTAAGAGGAGACTTGAGAAATATAAACGGTTTCTTGGTATTTATACATACTCGCGATTCCTCTGGTGGATCAAAAGCTGCAGTGAGGCAAGTGAGGGAAGAAATATGCAAGTAGAACAAACTTCTCTTTCTCTCTCTTCCTCTGTGTCTCTCTGTCTCTCTGCTTTTTTCAACTGAAATGATCAAAGTAAAATGTATTATTCTTTAGCTGTTAGTCAAAACAACAGAAGTAGACATATTATGGGCTATAAACTGGATGAGTAGGTAGTTAGGTACTAGATAGGACCCACTGAAAGATGCCCTGGGAGCTACTATTTCAATGCCAGTTCGACTACCAAGGCATTTTAAAAATAAAAATTATTAGGCTACACATGAAGTGAGTGAGTAATTGATACAATAAAGCTCCATCAAAACCTTGAGGGTTTTCACTGAATGTCAGGCTACAATAAATTTTTAAGTACTGGACCTCTTTTGTATAAGTTATCTCATATTTTAAACAGAACTATATGTACCTTTGAAACATGGCTGCTGACTAGTCATTCTTCAAAAATTCTTTCCCCTTTGACATTTTAATGGAAAGGACATTTAATGTGAGATATGAAAGGTTTTCATGACAGTGATGCCCTTATAGATATTCTGTGAAATAACCATGTTAGTTAAGCTAAGAGGGACATAGTAGCCTTGGCAGAAATATGAACAATATCCTTCAAAGAAAATACCATACTCCATCTGCCATACAAAGGACACTATCATGTAGCAGTTCAAAACACAGGCACTGAAACTAAGTTCAAATACTCCTCTACCCCTTATTTACTCTGTGTTCTGAGAAAGCTTCTAAATCTCTCTCTTCATTTGCATCACTTGACAAATAATTATAATGCTCATTATCAGTGAAGGCCATTGAAGGATTTCAATAAGCTAAGCTATCCACATCAGTTAACATATTCAATGTTTAGCAGATAATGAGAACTCTATAATGGTTACCAATTAATTGTTTGGATTTATCATGAGTTCTTTATTAGCTGTCAATGGTAATAACAGTAATAACAATTAATATTGCTGTCACTTAATAGTTTCAAAATATGCTGAGCACTTAATATGAAAAGTGTATTTTCTTTAGTCTTCACACTAATTCTTTTGATAAGCATAATTGTCACCTCCACTTTACAACTGAGAATTTGAGGTGCAGACAGAAGTTGTAACTTGCCAGTGATCACAGAAATGATTAGTGTAGGTAAAATTTAAACTTATGTCTCTACATTCCTTCTTTATCTAAGTTTAAATTAAGTATATAACTCACGATACTTACCTAGGTTTACTCTCCTGAGTTCAAGTCCTTATTGATTATAAAGTTCAACTATATGGTAGGCGTTTTAATTATGTTTTCTATATCAATCTTCTTGTTGCAGTTTACATCTAGATGTCCACCCAAAGCCATACACACTCAGAGTGGGGCCTTTTGGTAGATGAAAATCTGGGGACTTCTAGAATTGTGGTAATCATCAGCAGATTAGTACACTGAGATTTGTCTGAGGATGCGAGTCTCTGGTGACATAGCCTGGAAGAGAAACTCTTCTTCCTCTGCTTCTCCCTTGACTTACTCTGTTTCTGCTTTGTCCCTAGCTCTAATATGGACAAGTTCTCCTCTGCTACAGCCCTCCACAGTGCTACTCCACCTTGGAGTAGGTGGACTATGAACTAAAATCTCTACAAACTGTGAACAAAAATAAATGTTTTCTCCTTTAAAATATTGGTGTCATGTGCTGTGTCTCAGGAAGGAGGAAAGTCATTAATATGCCTGCAAATTTCATCTCAATGTCCTATTTTTATAAAGAAAATATTTAAGCCAACAGAAATGTAGTATAGCAAGGCACAGTGGTGCATGCCTATAATGCCAGCACTTGGGAGACTGAGGCAGGAGGATTTCCACGAGTTTGAGGCCAGCCTGGGTTAAATAATGAACTCAAGACCAGCCTGAACTACATAGCAAGATGTTGACAAAAAAAAAAAAAAAAAGGGAGTGTAATGCTCAGAATTATAGAAATAGTAATATGGAAATGTTGCAGATCATTCATTCTTTATTTATTCAACAATGGTAAAAAAGTTTTTGTAAATAAAGGAGAAAAAAGGGGTTTAAGGGAGAGTTGGGAAATCAGAATAAAAAAAGAATCAAGATATAGCATGTATAAGTTCCCTATGATGAATGATCATTATTGTATACCTAAAATGTACCAATAAACTTAATTAATTAAGAAATAATGATCATAATTTAAAAATACGGTAAAAGGGGTATATCTTATGCCAGATATTGGGAATAGTGACAGCCAATAGAAGACGTAGTTATCAGCAGGTGTGGTTGTGCATGCCTGTAATCCAGCACTCAGGGGACTGAAGCAGGAGGATCACCATGAGTTTGAAGCCAGCCTGGACTACCTACTGAGTTCAACACAAGCCTGAACTGCATAGCAAGACCCTATCTCAAAAAACAAACAAACAAACAAACAAATAAGAGATCAATATCAAACTAATGATTATACAACTATGTTAAAAATGAAAATATAACTTATTTTATAAAAAGTTTGATAGAATGTTACAGCATGCTTGTTATACTTAGTTTGGTATTTTTAATTTAGAAAAGAGTGCTTAAAACCCAGGTGTTCTGTGATTAGTTCTTAAATTAATGGAATTGATGCATTATAAAATAGAGCAAGTGTCAGGAAGGAAATGTACTGAGTGTTAATTGAGAAGTTAACTTTAACCAAGGAACCAGGGGTTCTCTGAAGATGTGTAAATTAAACTGAGAATGAAAATGACAAATAAATAACAAAATAAAGGGAGAGGTAGAATTCAGCTCAGTGGCACAGAGCCTGCCTGGCAAGCACAAGATCCTGAGTTTGATTTCCTGTTAAAAAAAAAAAAAACAGAAAAAAGATAAAGCAAAAGAAAAAGAAAAAAAAAGTAAAGAAATCATCTCCAAAACTATAAGGCAATGATAAGGCATGGCAATAATGAAATCAAAGGAAGCTCATTCTGTCTGAATCATTCTGGCAGTTATAAAAATGAATAAATATGAGAGGCAAAATTTGCAAATGGAAAGTGATTGCAGCAGTCTAATAGATGATGGCCAGTTGGATTGACAAGCCGATACAGAAAAATTTAGGACAACAATAATTACAGTAATTCTTATCATCAAGATTATCTCAGCACTTAGTGTGTACTGAGCACTAAGTATTTTATAAAAACTACATCATGTCATTTTCACCCAAGTCACACAAAGACTATGAAAGTTTGGATTTAAAATTCCCCCAAAAAACTAACTGATGGACTTTGAAGAAGTGACTGAATCATGAAGGCGTGAACCTCATCTATTGATTAATACACGAATGAGTCTGGAGCTGAATGAACTCTTAGGAGGTGATGCAGAGATGAAGGGGTGGGTCATGGGGATGTGACCTTGGGGCCTACGTCTCGTCTCAGCCCCTCCTCCCTGCATTTCCTCTTCCTGACGTCCACGCGGCGAGCTGCTCTACTCTACCATATACTCTCCACCATGATGTTTCTGTCTTGCAACAGGCCCAAAAATGAAACCAGCTGATCATGAACTGAAATCTTTCAAACTGTTTCAAAATGAAACTCTTTTCTTTTAAGTTGTTTTGCTGAGGCATTTTGTCACAGTGATGGAATGCTAACACAAGAAATAAGCCACTGAAAAGAGAAGTGAGCTTTCTATTTTTAGATAGCATGTAGAGGACCTTGGGTTTGAACACACTGCCTTATATATGAGTCCATGGTTGTTCCAACCTGTTTAAAGTGTATAGATGGAGAAGAAGACTTGAAAATAATGAAAATGCTTAGTGATAGATTAGAAGTTATATATCTGAGAGAAAAACTGAGCTCTCTTGTTTTACTCCCTGGCTGGTATGAGTTCTATATATGTGTTTAAAACCTGATAGACATGTTTTGACTTCTGATATTATTTGAGGTAATAGTCTTAAATTTTTACAACAGTATATATGAATTTGTGAATAGATGAGGCCACAGTATAATGTAAGAAGAAAAGAAGCTAAGCTGATAGTTGAAGAACACTGAAATGTTGATGTTAAGAAGATAGACTTAGCATGCAAAGAAGCCATAAAATAAGGCTTGGAGGATAAAACAGGAATATTTTAATATCTAGGAGGGTTTTGAAGGACAGAGGATGGTCAGCTAGATCAAATGCAGATGAGATCATACAAAGTGAATGCTGAAAACTACTACTGGATGTAGCAACATGGCACCATTTGTGTCACAAAGGCAAAAATCAGACCAAAGAGCTTAGTGAGTGAATAGGAGTTGCAGAAGCAAAGCATAGCTATCAATGATAGTGAAACTATGGGCATAAAAGACAAAGAAGGTCAGGAAGCTAATGAACTATATATATATATTTACATATACACACATAAATATACACATATATTTGCATATACATGTTAGATATGAAATCATATTTTCACATTAGTAGAGAAATAAAGGAAGAAAACTTATGGGAATAGAACAAAGAGGAAATAACTAGTTTTGGATGTTCATATTCAGAAGTTACATGATAACTATAAATCTTGTACTTATCATCCAGAGTGTAGCTCAGAGGAATCCAGAAACTGGTGCTCTAAATTAGGCATCAAGGGGTCTGTAGCTTCTGTTTCTTAGACTACTTTTTTTGTTGTTTTTGAGTGCTTGTTTCAGATGACAAAAAGATCCAAAGTTACAGATCCCTCCCTTTCAGCCTACCATCAACAACCATTTTCTGCATGCATCTTGGCTATTTTCTGGAGGCCAGGAGCAAGATTAAGAAGACTGAACAAATTGACAAAGAAAATGTGTATAACTTCAATTATTCAGCATCCCCATGTGTTGAGCCTTAGCTCCATTCGACATAAACTGTTTGCGAAAACTAAATGTGATAAGTGTGTTAATTTGATTCTGTATAACCCATAACTCATAAAATAGTTAAAACTATTGTCTCAAGGGCAGAATTAAGTTAAGCACCAAAGTCTGGAATTTAAAAATGGATACTTGATATATATGATAAAAATAGAGATCCCTTAAATGGCTCCAAATTTTACAAAAAATTCAAAGCTTTCATTTATTCATTATACTGAGATTGAACTGAAGACCTTATCACTGAGCTATGCATATGGCCCATTTTTATTTTATATTTTGAAAGAAGGTCTCAACAAATTTCTAAATTGCCCAAGCTGGGCTTGAACTTGTGATCATTCTACCACAGCCTCCCAGAATGCTGGGATTACAGGTATAAGCACCAAGCCAAGCCCATTCATTTATTCATTCAAATTTTGCACTGAATTCTTATGCAGATAAGTATTGAGTACTTATTACTTGCCAGCCATTGTTTTGGACAATAGGCTCACAGTGGAGACCAAAAACATTCAATAAATAAAAAGAGGTCCCAACCTTCATGGGATTGCATTCTAGGAGAATAAAGGCACTAATTAAATATGCACATAAAATAAATATATCAATAACATATCTGATAATCACTATTAATCATTAGTATATAAAATTTAAAAAGAAAATTGGCAGTTTGGGTAGTGAAACAGATGATTTCTGTCATGTATAGTATGTTACAAATATGAATTAGTTGTTTCAGTTAGGTAGATGACTATATACACCTACAATCTGGAACTGCTAAGAACCATGACTGGTGACACATAGCACTCAAAAGAATAGTTAAGTCTTTCTATAGACCAGCCCTGTAGTTTGGATTAGGATGCAATGAACAATCACTAAAAACTTCTTGGTAAAAAAAAAAAAAAAAAAAAGTCTCCTAAACTTTATCAGAAAGAAAAAGGAGGAATTAAAAGAGGAAAAGGTTTCCTAGGCTAATGCAGTTGCATGTGATGAGACAAAAGATATGACTGAAAAACAATTTATGACCCTGAAGATTAGAAAGAAAGTACCTGAGGGGAGGAAGAATGTAATGTAAAATGTCCCCTTTGGAGAAGCAAAATATCAGGACAATATCCAGAGTTGGATGAGCGCATCAGGGGAGCAATCCTTTCTGTCCTTTGTATTCAAGTTCATATTCTAGAAAAGTTCTACAGGAGGCCTGGAGTGAATTAATTAGATTGGAGATCTGCCCTCTGTGAGATAGTAACAATAATGAGCATTTTCAGTAATTTGTATTATCTTTGCACTATTTTAATGGATTCCCATTTATTCATTTATTTAATCTTTATAACAATTTTATAAACTAAGTAGAATTCTTATACTCTATTTCATAAAACAAGGAACCAGATCATGAAGAAATAAGTCACATTCACCATTGTATTTCTAATGCCAGCAATAGTGCCAAAATTCACAGTTTCATAATGGATATTTTTGAATGAACGGTCAGTGAAAGATGAATCAGGCTGAATTTCCGCTTTGCTAACTATGGTTGTATATACATGATCATCTCAGAGCATTGTTTATTTGGTAAAATGATGGCAGAACAATCATTCTCAAACTCTGATGTATGAAAATCTACAGAGGTTCTTGCTAAAAAATTCTAATTAATTCAACACAGAGTAAAGCCCATGAATCTGCATTTTAACAGGTAAGTATAACAAGTGACTTATTCTAAGAGATTCCTGAACAATTTGGGGGAAAAGCAGGAAAGCTGGTGTGCTCTATGAGTTGATAGTTATTACCACTTGATACAAGAACTGTGGATAATGACAGCGGCCCAATCAGTAGAAAGAAAGAGGAAGGGAAGTGTTGTTTTCATGAGAATACAAGAAAATAATCACTTGAGATTGAGTCTGCTTACCTATCCTCTTTACTCTTATGGAAGCATTTCTTGCTCTTAGAAAAACTGACCGTTTGAGTTCTATAGTTCTTTTTGAATTTTTAGGTTATATAGCAATAACTCCAATGTGTATTCACGGGATATCCGTAGCTCATGCTCCAATACACACATATAAGTTGTGACTATTGAAAACTCAAATTCTCGTGGAGTTGAATTGTCTTTAATTAAAAACCACATTCACAATGGAAGTTAGAGAGCTT